>JAVKPL010012978.1:0-65905 GCA_032173675.1 Gastrolobium villosum | reverse complement strand
GCCTCACTCCATATTTGTCCAACAAACCCTCAAATTGTCTGTTACAAAAGTGAGTACCCCCATCACTAATGATAGCTCGAGGTACTCCAAACCTTGTAAAAATATTCTTCCTTAGAAAATTCATCACTACCTTAGCATCATTAGTGGGAAGAGCAACAGCTTCTACCCACAGGACGGAAATGGACCCATAAAATCAATGCCCCAAACATCAAATAATTCCACTTCTAAAATATTATTCAAGGGCATCTCATCTTTTTCGTAGAGATTTCCTGTCCTTTGACATTTGTCACATTTTTCCACACAATCTCTTGCATCCTTGAAAAGTGTTGGCCAGTAGTAACCGCTTTGCAAAACTTTTTGTGCGGTTCTATTGCCCCCAAAATGTCCTCCATAATTTGAAGAATGGCAATGCCATAAGATCTGGCCTACCTCAAACTCCGGAACACATCTGCGGAGGATCCCATCAGCACATTGGAAATATAGATGTGGATCCTCCCAGAAATAACGCTTCACATCTCGCAGAAATTTCTTTTGTTGTTGCCTTGTAAGGTTGGGAGGCAATTCTCTTACTACTTTATAGTTGGCAACATCTGCGAACCATGGAGGAACAAAAACTGCCATCACCTTATCAGGGAAATAATCATTGATTTCTTTTTCTGAACTATCTTGTAGTTCTTTTGCCTGAATTCTAGAGAGATGATCAGCCACTTTATTTTCCACTCCAATTTTGTCCCGAATTTCCAAATCAAATTCTTGAAAAAGTAGCATCCACCTTAACAACCTTGGTTTTGCATCCTGCTTAGTCATCAAATACTTAATAGCAGCATGGTCAGTAAAAACAACAATTTTAGATCCTAACAGATAAGGTCTAAATTTATCCAATGCATAAACCACTGCTAACATTTCTTTCTCAGTTGTTGCATAATTAATTTGAGCATCATTCAACACTTTGCTAGCATAGTAAATGACATGTAATAACTTTTCCTTACGCTGACCAAGAACTGCACCAATTGCATATGCACTGGCATCACACATGAGTTCAAATGGAAGGTTCCAATCGGGAGCTGTAAGCACTGGAGCTGTAGTAAGCTTTTCTTTCAGCACATGGAAGGCCCTTGAACAAGCATCATCAAATAAAAATTCTGAATCTTTCACCAAGAGTTGGCTTAATGGTTTAGCAATCTTGGAGAAATCTTTGATGAATCGCCTGTAAAAACCTGCATGTCCTAGAAAACTCCTAACAGCATTTACATTTACAGGGATGGGAAGTTGTTCAATCAACATTAATTTTGCTTTATCTACTTCAATCCCTGCCTTAGAAATTTTGTGTCCCAGCACTATACCTTCAGTTACCATAAAATGGCACTTTTCCCAATTTAAAACCAGATTTGTCTCATTACATCTTTTCAAAACTTTGGATAAATTGTTTAAACAAAAATCAAAATTAGAACCAAAAACAGAGAAATCATCCATAAATACCTCTAGACCTTTCTCCACCATATCTGAAAAGATGGAAAGCATGCACCTTTGGAATGTGGCAGGCGCATTGCACAGGCCGAATGGCATTCTTCTGTATGCAAAGATTCCAAATGGGCAAGTGAAAGCTGTCTTTTCCTGGTCTTCAGGTGCTACAGGAATTTGATTGTAGCCTGAATACCCATCTAAGAAGCAATAATAAGAATGGCCCGCCAATCTTTCTAGCATTTGATCAATAAAGGGAAGTGGAAAATGATCCTTCCGTGTAGCCGTGTTCAACCTTCTGTAATCAACACACATTCTCCAACCCGTGATGGTTCTGGTTGGGATCAACTCATGTTTTGCATTAGTGACGACTGTGACCCCACCTTTCTTTGGCACTGTTTGAACTGGACTTACCCATGCAGCATCAGAAATGGGGTAAATCATTCCTGCATCAAGAAGTTTTACAACTTCCTTCCTTACCACCTCCTTCATTGTTGGGTTCAATCTCCTTTGTGGTTGCCTCACAGGTTTGATATCATTTTCCAGGAGGATCTTATGTGTACAGAAGGAAGGATTTATGCCCTTTAAATCAGCAATAGACCATCCTATTGCGGTTTTATGAGCTTTTAAAACTTCCACTAGATCTCTTTCTTGGCCTTCTGATAGAGCATTGTTGATGATTACCGGATAAGTATCACCATCTCCCAAAAACACATATTTCAAAGTGTCTGGTAATGGTTTCAACTCAACCTTGGGGGCACCAACCTCTATGTCTTCCACTTTTTCTTTCAGAACCTCTACAGTAAGCCCTTCTTTTTCAAAAGGTACATAATCACGAGCCTTCAACTCATAATCAAGTTCTTGAGGCCGTTCTTTCTTATGTTGAACAGATTCAACTTGGAAACACTCATTATTATCAGCTGGTCTCTTCATCGCTTCTGAAACATTGTAGATGATTTCCTCATCATTCATTCTCAGTTTAATCATCCCCTGCTCAACATCAATTAGGGCTCGGGCTGTAGCCAAAAAGGGTCTTCCTAGTAACATGGGCTTCTCACTTCCTTCTCCCATATCCAATACCACAAAATCTGCAGGGAAGATAAACTTATCAACTTTGACAAGAATATCTTCTATGATCCCATTGGGTTTCCTTACGGATCTGTCAGCCAATTGGAGTGATACCTCAGTGGGTTTCAATTCCTCAATCCCCAATGATTTGTAGACTGATAAGGGCATTAAATTAATGCTAGCCCCAAGATCACATAAAGCTTTCCCAATGCCAATATCACCAATAGCAATAGGAATATTAAAACTCCCTGGATCACTCAGTTTATCTGGAATTTTCTGCTGGATAAAAGCACTACACTCTTCAGTGAGTGTTACAGTTTGACATTCCTGCAATTTTTGTTTCCTAGATAAGAGATCCTTCATGAATTTTGCATAACCTGGCATATTGGCTAGGGCTTCTGCAAAAGGAATATTAATATGTAGTTTCTTGAAAATGTCCAAGAATCTATCATAATGTTTGTTGTAGGCTCCCTTCTTGAATCTTTCTGGATAGGGTGCCTTAGACATAACATATTCGTGGCTTAACTCATGCTTTTCTTTTGCCACCACTGGTTGTTCTGCAACCTGCTCTTTTTCTTTTTCTTTTTCTACAATTACCTCAATCTCTGGTTCACTTGCTTTCTTTTCTTGCTTCTCCTTCTCTTTTTCCAGTTCCACAGGTGTTTTTGTTGGAACTGTTAGTACCTTACCACTTCTGGTTGTAACAGCCATACAGTCATCCTTTGGATTGTTGACTGTGTTACTTGGGAAGGTTCCTGGACTTCTTTCTGAAAATTGTTTGGCCAGCTGGCCTATCTGATTCTCCAGGTTTTTAATGGAAGCATTTGTATTTTTATTGTTGGCTCTGGTTTCTTCCATGAAAGCATTGGTGTGTTGAGCCATATCATTGGAAGCCTTAGCCATTTGAGCGAAAGCTTTCTCCCATTCGGCTGGCTCTTTTTGCTGACTCTGAGAAGATTGAGTATAATTATTGCTAGTTTTGAAATCCGTACCTGATCCTTGGGTCCTCCGTTGGAAATTGTTGTTACTTCCAGGGAAATTTTGATTTCGCTGGAAATTTTGTTGAGGACGCTGATCGTACCAGATCCCATTTACTTGAAGTGAATCTTCAGATGATGGATTTGGGCACTCATTGGATTCATGACTTTCTTGACATTGGTCACAAATCGGTAGAGTGGTTTGAACTTTTGATACCTGAAACCTGTCAAATTTTTCACTCAAGTTGTCAACCTTCTTAGATAATGATATCACATCATTATCTGTGGATTTTTTTAGTGCTCTTTGTGTGGGAACAAGCACACTCTCATTTTCATTTCTTGCAAGCTTTTTGATCAACTCAATGGCTTGCTCAGATGTGCTTTCCCGAATAGAGCCTCCTGCGGCACTATTTATTATCATCCTGGTTTCTGGGGTGATTCCATTGAAAAATATCACCACTTTTCTATCATCATCTCCTTCATAATGTGCACATTTCCTGTTTAATTCTTGGAATCTGTTCCAAGTTGCACATAATGATTCTCCTTCCAACTGGCGAAAGTTTGTTATTTCGTTCACCAGCTGATTATATTTCTCCATGGAAAAGAAATGATCAAAGAACTTACTGGATAGATCTTCCCATGTCAGGATGCTGTTTGCTGGTTGTCTCTCGATCCACCTCAATGCTTTTCCCTTAACAGCGAAAGGGAACAACCGAAGCCTGATGGCATCTGTAGATACCCCATTGTGTTTGGTGGTATCACAGACCATCAAGAACCGGTCCATAAACTCATGTGGATCTTCATCATCAGCTCCAGAAAATTGAACTCTTTCCACCAAAGAGATTAATGATGGTTTGAGTTCAAAATTATTAGCCTCCACGTTTGGCCTGACTATGCTGGAATTGGCCCTGTTGAATACTGGAGTCAGAATTGTATTCAACAGTCTTGGAGGTTGATTGTTGGCATTTCCTCCTCGCCCATGACCAACATTGTTGTTTTCGGCCATTTCTTGAATTGGTTGTAAAGATGTGTACTTCAAATCTTCCCAAATGATCTGTCTAGCAGCCTTCCGTAATTGTTTTTCTGTCTTTGTAATTTCAGAATCTATTACAAAGTCTTTAGGTGGAAGTCTACCTCGCATAAAAATTCAGAGAAAATTATTAGTAACACCTGCACAACACAATTAAGATAGAAGAAAAATAAAAATCTAATCTCAAGAATCTAAGGTTATTGGTAATATTGTAAATACAATCCCCGGCAACGGCGCCAAAAACTTGTTGCGATCTCGGCAAGTGCACCGATCGTTTCAAGTAATAAAGTGATAAGAAAGTATCGTCTCCACAGGGATTGATGAACAAGTACTACTATAACCAGTCCTCTTAATTTAGATAGATCGATTAATTGTTGACAAATAATTGCAATTTAAATTAAATGACAATAAAAGTAAAAGAATTGTTTTTGTATTTTTCTGGAAAAGCCTTAAAATAGATGAAGAAATGTTTTTGTAGAAAAAGTGATGAAAAAGACTGTAGCCAGGGTACATTCACCGATTGCTCCCAATTTTACTTCGGATTGATTCATAAAACCTATTGACATTAACAACTCAGACAAATTATCATCTTTTAGAAATAATTAGTTAGATCCCAATCCCTTGGCGATCTAACCCTTTACTTCAATTGAAACCCTAATCCCTTAGTAGTTCCAATTGAAAATAAGCATTACGTAGATAAATCCTACGACTGCAATCCATACAAGTCTATCCCTAGATCATGCATGGAGAGTCATCTTTATCTCCTTTCAGGATCAAGTATTCCAACATCCCTATTGTGAATCCTGATCCCCAGAATATTATTCCCTATTAGGTTGATCAGATCTAACAGAAATAATATCAATACGCTCAAGATAAAAGATGAAATATGTTAATTCAATACACAGAATGATTTAATCCTTGTAGCAATTGTTTACAAAAGGATCATGCCCCTGACTACAGAAATAGATCTAGCCAATCAACATCATGATCGCTGATCTGATTTCAACATAAACTAAAGAAAGAAAATAAAGAAGAATACAAGAACAGAGTGATGAACACGAAGAACGTCTCCTCTAGGTCTTGTGATGTGTATTCAGAGATGCCTTTCTTCAGAGGTTGAGTCTCCTTTTATAAGAGGGATTCTGACCTAATTTGCATTTTTGAATCTTCTAACTTTCGCGCCTCCCGCGCTCAGAGCGCCACTCCCGCGCTCTGAGCGTGGGAGTTACTGCCATTTTTTTCCTTCCCGCGCTCTCAGCGCCAACCCCGCGCTGTGAGCGCGGGACCTTCTGTCCATTTTTGCCTTCTCGCGCTCTCAGCGCCACTCCCGCGCTGAGAGCGTGGGAACTTAGGTCTTTTTGATATGTTTTTGCCTCTTTTTGTTCATCTTCTTTGATATTCAGACTTTGGATATTTTTACTCTTTTTCTCTGCTTTTCTTGCATTGATTGAGTCATTTTCTTCCTCTTTTTGCCTTGTAATTTCCTATATGCTGACCGCATATCAAAATTCTTCTATGGCCTAAAGCAGTCGCCGGGGATTGGTTTAGTCATTTCAGTTCAACTATTCAGGCTTTTGGCTTAGCTCGTAGCAAAGTTGATCAAATAGTTTTCTATCAGCATAATTCTCCTAATCACTGGCAGCAATTGAGTTGACAAAGAACATTTGAAACAATACTAGTTTAGTCAATTTAAGAACAAAATCTTGGCGAGCTCCAATATTTCTTTGGCATTGAGGAGGCAAAATCTAGACACGACATCTCTATCTCTCAGAGGAAGTATGCCTTGGACAAACTGGAGAAAACTTGCATGTTGGGGTGCAAGCCTATCAATACACCCATGGACCTTAATGTCAAACTCTTACCTAGACAAGGGGAGCGAATTACAAATTCTGGTCGTTATCGAAAACAAGTTGGGAAGTAGAGTTATCTTACTATAACAAGATCATATACTTTTTTCACGATTAGTGTGGCCACCTAATTCCTTGACATTCCTTGTGATTTCCATTGGAATGCAGTTGTTAGAATTCTCTAATACATTAAATATAAGGATAACGGGCATGATTATGTTTGTGTCTACTCATATGTTGATCAAGTAGGCTATCCTTTAGATAGACACTCTACCTCAAACTATTGTGTTCTCCTTGGGGGAAATCTAATTTCTTGAAAAAGTAAAAGCAAGCTGTGGTATCTAGATCAAGTCACTACAAAAAAAATGCTGATTAGCCACATTTAAAAGTGTGGCAAACATTGATAAAAAACGTGGCTAACATATTCTACCACATTTTGATTAGATGTGGCTATAAGAGGTGTTGCAATAATTTAGCAACACTATTTTATTCACTTTGCCACATTTTGATTGAGTGTGGTAGCCTTCTTTTAGCCACATTTATTGTTAATTTAGCAACTTTACTAAAGTGGTTAAACTGTTTTGTTTGCCACAGTAGAAAAATGTGGCTAATTGTGACTAATTTTTTTTTTAGCAATATTCATGACCATGGCTAATATATGAAATTCTTTTTTTTTTTTAAATTAAAAATATTATGAATTCTATAAATATTACAATAATAAAGAAAATAATGTTAAAAATAGCTCAAACATGATTTAGAAATTTGAACCAAACACCAAATATTATATTCTATTATCACTGAAGAATTTGTACAAGCCATCATGTTTTCAATTTATATAAGCTAATCAAGCTTTCAAGCTTTCTACCAATGTCATATAGGTAAAAAATGGCCAAATAAAACTAATAAATATTTACTTATGGGACATCTATACAAAACAAGTATATTCTCAATTCCATAAAAAAATACGGTGGTACAAATTTTCCATATCATTCATTTAGGATTTGTTCTTGTATGCCATCCTAGTCCTTTGAGATGCCATCTACCATATCACACCTGCACAAATCAATTCCATATTTTATTAATATACTATTAATAAGCTATTATGAATCCAAAGAATCTGCAAGTTTAAGAAGCTGCAATAATGACCTAATTCTGGCTTTCTTTAAAAAATCATTGAAAGTGCACAGAGTATGGACATGTCTCATCGAATTCCTATCGTACGTTATCGGTCTACATTAAAACAAGGTCAATCATTGGAGGGGATGCTCAAAATAAGAATAATTAGAATCAAACATTACTCCGTGATAAGTTCAACACACCTTCCGATGTCAAAGGCACCTCTCCACTAGTTTTCTCATAAGGTTGATTAAATGCCCAGTCCCACAACTTTTTGGTCTCTTCCTTTGCCTTCGTGATTTCAGACACGGTTGCCACTTGTATTATTGATTAAAAATGATGTATAAAACTCAATAATACTTCGGCCAGGCTAAAGACTGTGAAAGTACTAACTTACATTTACTTGGATCAATTCCAAACTGAGACAAATCTATATGTCCTGTTCGAAGTACCTATAGCAATTAGCAACAAATAAATAAACAACACATTTGTTAAGTATATTTTGAAATAAAATGTATAACAAGAAAAGTGAGGCACTGCATTCTCACGTAAGTAAATGAATCCACTTGTTGACGGAAAGGTGGGCTCTGCAACAACTCCAATATATCTTCTGGAGACCACTTACCCTACATCAAAGATTGTTACATGAATCTTTAAATAAATGAATACTAAAATCATTCACCACATTGATATATACTTCGGGCAAGTAGGGGGCCAAACGCTGCTCTAGAGGTAATGTCTCCATCAATGGCATTATTAGATCAAACTTTAATATATCACCAAGTCCCAAACCTAGTGAAATGCAAGAAAATTGTCAAAGTTATATTTTATGAAGAGCATTTTACCCAAAAAAAATAATGATGTAAAAAAACTGACTCTACTAATCCACCTCATTATGAAATACAGTTTTGAAGAGTATGTTCACAGTTAAAGTTTTCAGAGGGTACTTTGACAAACACAAGTTCCAAATCAAAATGCATGACACAAGTAACAATAACTAGCATAATTGAAATAAGATGAAAATTGTAAGTGGTGTAGATTTGGCAAATTGAAGGGCCGGCTTGGCTCAGTGGTAAGCATGCTTACCGTGATGTCCAAGGTCCCGGCTTCGACTCGGCCTCTCCGCAAAAGCGGGGGTAAGGCTTGACTCGTATGTCCTTCCCCAAACACTCACGAGTGGGTATTGAACTGGGTCGGCCTTCGGCCCTTTGTAGATTTGGCAAATTGAGTTTGGCTTCAGCGTATAAGAAAGAAAGAATATGAAAGAAAGCTACCTACCTACCTATAGCAAACCCAGCAAAAATAGTAAGAAATAAAGCTACCTACCTAGCTACGAACAATCGAGTTTGGCTTCAGCGTATAAGAAAGAATATGATTTGGCAAATTGGAGGACTAGCTCATAATTTATAGGCAACAAGACCGTCAATTATTGTCAATACTGATATAGCAATGACATTTCCATGATTGAAAGCTTATGCTGAAGATAAGACCACGCGGCTCATGGTGGTATCAGAGAAAATATCTCAATTTTCTGGCTTAATTAAATTTTATTTTTTCCTTCCATACATTTTGATTAGTCATGGTTTTGACAGTAAAAAAATTGTCTCTTTACTGGTTAGTAATGCATGTTCTAAAGCCTTTTAAGTCAAACAGACGGTTTATGACATATCCATATCAGAAAATAGCTTTAAATCCAAACTACCCATATGTTTTGTATCTATTCTATTTTACTTCTATTTTCTTGCATAATTGACATGAGATGAAAATTGTAAGTGGTGCCATGTACCTGTAACCTGTACTTCCTAAGTTATTCTACAAGTGCCTGTTCCTGCAATAATACAATGCGATTGAATGAGGTTAATGGTAGCATATCCATACATATAGCAAGTATTGCACTGAAGTAGTGATTGGATTTGGTAACTGAGACACATGGCAAAAAAAAACACTATTTACAATAATATCAACATCAACATCATCTTTATCCCAACCAAGTTAAGGTCAGTGATAGAAGAACCCAAGTGAAAAGTACGAAAAGAATGAGGAAAAAATAAATATAAAAAATAAAAAAGGGATAAAAGTAAAATTAAAAAAAATAGAAATAACTCTAGAAATTAAAAATTAGCAATAAACAATTACAAAAGTAAAATAGAGTGAAAATAAAGATAACTAAGAGAGAAAAATAGATAAGAGATAAGAGAAAAGGGAAAAGGGTGTATTGTAGCTCATATAAGATCTTCATCTGAAGCCTCGGCAAGTTGCTTATAGCTATATGCATTTGATCCAGCGTTATTTGGATTTAAAATTTAAAGTGGCTTATAGCTATAAGGTGAGAGAAATAATTTAAAGTACATGCAATGAGGTTATCCTTATATTTTCACTTCTAGTCCATGGCAATCAAAGATCAGAGAATTCTTCAACACCATTAAAAGCTCAAGTTATATATGTGTGTGTGTGTGGAAAGAATAAACAGTAAGTATCATTCATATGTTATGCTATTATTGTTTAAATTCTTTGGTTGCTAACGGATCCACTTCAAAATGTCAAAATTATTATGAATATAATGAGTCTACCATATAGAGATGTACACAAAGTTTACTATGAGTTCATTATAAGTGAAATTTAAGCAACAGAAAGCATCATATCATAAGTATATAAAAGCAAAAAACTTCAAGTTGAAGGGAATAAAATCATGCCCGATGAACGATCAATGACAGTGGCATTGGAAATTAAATTTAACACATACTTCTGCAAGATTTATTGTCACAAGCTTTGATACGTATGGTTCGAACAATGCAAGTAGGTCAACAGATCTTGTTAATTCAATCAAACAATCCCAATGCAAGAGAGACACTTCATTTGAAAACTCCAAAGAGATCGAAAGAAAGACTTACAGGAACACAAATCAGTAGAAACAAAGGATGGCTAATCCAAAAAAATCAGTAGAAAGACTTCTGAAAGACATTTTCTGCTTTTTCCCTACAGCCAGTCACGAAATGAAGAAATTGAATTTGAAAAAAAAAATACCATCAAGCAAATTGAAGTTCCCATCAATATGGCTAATCCAAAAGCCTTGATTGGGGATTTATGAGATTTAATCACAAACTTGACTTGAAACTCCCTCAATTTCAGTTTATCATAAAGCTTGTACCTTTCAAAACCCAGAGAGATACTTTTTATTATTTATTGTTTAATACTCTAATTTTTTCTAGCCATTTTAAATAATTTAACACATGTGTTGTATATAATATGTATAAGAAATCTGTACACACAAAACTAGTAAGTAAAAATTTCTTGATGCATGAAAAACATTTAAGAAGCTCAAGAACAGAAAGCCATGGAAACGGTGATGGAGAAGAGATAAATCCGATATGGAGGAAAGTTCAAGTGTCAGTTATTTATATTAAGAGAAATATATATAGCATCAGCCATGTGGGATGCTAAGGAAGGATACGTGGGCCACAAATTAAATAGTTAGAAAATTGAAAACATGGCTGCCACTACTTAAGCATTGATGTGTCAAAATTCCCTCTAATGTCATTTGTAATAGAGAGAAAGGATTTGGATATTAGTTTTGATGTTATCTTAAAGTTACAAAAAAAAATTATAAAGAAAAAGATGCATTCAGTCTAGAAAAGACAGATAGAGTAACCTGGCAGCAACAAACTGGACATCACTGCAACCCAAACTTCGTACAAACTTGACCATTTCACAACCAGTGTCAAGTACCTCATCTTTAGTCTTTCTTAATTTTGTTCCATATGAATGTAAAGTGTAAATAGTAATTAGTAGTAAACACAATTAAATAAGCTTTCACATATATTGCAAAGCAAGTATACACACCATGAAGAGTAGATCCTAAACTTCCCGGTGGAGATAGTTGGAAGACAAGGTACATTTCTCCTTCTAAACCACATCCAATAAGCTTGTCAGTGTTAGGATGATCAACATGAGCGATAATGCCAAGCTCAGATAGAAAGCTTGATGTCCTCCCCTCCGTAGTCCCTTTATTCAGTCTCTTCACCGCTATTAGTTGTCCATCTTGAAGCCGACCCTTGTAAACCACAGCAAAGCCACCTTTTACAGTTAAATTTTCTACAAGTAAAAGGAACAGTAAATTCTACATACTCAAACTGATCCCATTTTAATGAAAGCAATAGTATATACTTCCTAAATTCTATATACAGACATAACAAATCATCAAATTCAATGCAACAATAAGAATCTAAGCACGTCTATAACACCTCAAAAAAAATATTGGATCATCAAAAGTTAACTAAACAAAGAAATCCAGCAAAGAAAGTGGTTCAAAAAATTCACCTCTTCGTCATTCCAATCAAATGTTTCTTATGAACTGAGCAAAACAATACTTAAAATTGAAACCAGAATCAAACACGAGGCAGTGAATTAGCTCACTCTCACCTAAATCCGCACAAGATCAAAATGAATTAGTTCAGTGATTGTTTTCCCCCCAATGCTTATGGTTGCAATCGAAGTGATTCTCCAAAATCATGTTTGAATTTTATACAAAAAAATTGAAGAAAAGAAATAATGTATTATTTGACACAAAAAATAACATATTCTCTAAAATCAAAACAGATTCAAATTTTGAATTCACCAAAATCAGTAATAAGAAAATCGTGAAAACTATGACAGAAAACCAGAGGATTACCAAAACCGCAAAATGATACCTGATTCGGCTGAGATAAAGAGGAAATATAGAACCAAGTCCTTCCTACTGTCAATGCCAATCACTTCAACGAAATCATATTTGGTTTCTCTGCTCTTGATTCGAATAAACGGTTTTGGACTATAACTCCATCAAAAGCCATCATTGTGCCAACGAAGATGAAAAGAGAATCGACACCAAACTTGATTAGAATAAAACGGGAAAAAAGTTTTATCCAACCTATTAAAAAAATGCTTTGGATGCATCAAGTTCCATTTATAATAGAGGTGATAAATCTTATTTACCAAAAAAAGAGAGGTGATAATCTTACCCTAAGGATTGGAATTGGGAAAGAAATAAAGGAATAGGGAATCATGAAAGAAACAGGATAGTTGCCTCATACCGTTCCGGGAGAACAAAGTTGATTTATGAGCAAATTCTGGCATGAGAGGACCAATGAGACGGAACACTTTTGGATGCATTCCTTCGCTAGCAGGGCTTCGGGAACGAAAAATTCATCTAGGGTTAAGCTCAGAAAGGATGAAGTTATTTTGAGATGAGAAAAACGTCATTTTAGGATTAGGTGAAAATAAAATAATTAAGAGTAATTTTGCTACATTTGTAAAATAATGTAGTAAATTGAGGGTAGTTTTGTATTTTTACCATCATTCTAATAAATGTGGTAAAAAGAATGTCGTTGCAGGCCGCTATTTTTGTAGTGAGTGTAGAAGCTGAGTACCGAGTAATGAGCTTATATGGTTAAAGCAAATGATCAAAGAACTAAGTCTTTGTGAGCAACAACCAATTTGTGACAATCAAGCCTAATTTGGTATTTCATGAGAGGACCAAGCATATCAAATTTGATTTCCATTTTATCCAAGAAAAGATTCAGTCTGGAGATATCGAGATAATATTTGTCAATTTCAATTATCTTAGAGGTCCTTGAGTAGACAAAATTTGTAGCAAACTTGGCGCATATAATATATACACATCATCTTGATGGGAAATGTTGTAAATATTGTAATTATTTGTAATTTTTAGTTTATTTTTATCTAGATTTAAGTCCTTTAAGCTCATTAGTCTCTCTATATATTGTAACATTTTGTATATGTTCTTCACTCAATCCTCACCTTCCAAACAATAGGTTAAATTCAATCTTAATATATATATATATATATATATATATATATATATATATATATATATATGAATTAGGATCATTTTACACCGGTGTAAGACTAATAAGTCTTACACCATATCTCAAATGTTGATTTTCGTACATCCAACGATTATAATTAAAGAAATTATATGAATTAATTAATCATTGAATATACTATAAATACCAATCGATGATTTCCGTCCATCAACGGTTAAGTTTTGATGTAAGAGTTGTTAGTCTTACACCAGTGTAAAAAAACTGCCTATATATATATATATATATATATATATATATATATATATATATATATATAGGTGCAGGATGTTCTTACACCGATATAAGAATAAGAAGTCTTACACCAAATCTTGATCATTGATTTGCTAGTATCTGACGACTTAAATATCTAATAAATTAGAACTGTTAGATATAAATAGAATCAACGATCAAAATCGAGAATATAACTTACACCGATATAAAATAAGCCTGATTTATATATATATATATATATATATATATATATATTAAAGTGTGCACTGGGGAATTTCAGAGATTTCTAGAATATTTTTCTGACTTTAATAATATTATTATTGCAAAATTGTAATAAATTGAAAGATGGAAATGGTTAATCTGAAAAATCAAGCTGCTTACAAAGGAGATATCAAATTCACTATGAGAAATTTTGTGGCACACAGTACACATTTAGATTTTTCTTAAAACCAAGAACTTTGTATACACCCTCGAGATAATTCTAATACAACCAGATTTTCTCCTCTCTTTATCTCTCAATTAGTTTATTCACTTAAGCACTCAGGTACAACATCTTGCTACCCCTTTTAAACAACTTTTCATTATTGCAAATAAACACAAGTCAAGGGAACATTATGTGCATTACTCTAGCCAACAATAATGGAGCCAATCAGTTTTCCATCAACATGAATCAAATGAGAGTTTAATGCTGATTAATTTTTGACTTCAAGACTAACACTCTCCAATGCTCAAGCAAGACTGTGAGTAGCTTGTAAGAGAAAAAATATGTATCACAAATGGTATTGGGCATTTATTAGTATGTAAGCCGTATAACTTCCTTAGGACTTATGAAGCTCTACTTTAAAAGGTAGGGTGGAGACTTCATTATTGTGAGAGACTTAGAACCTGATAGATTATTGAAAAATGAGAACATATATGCTTAGGTATAAGTTGAATATGTTATATTTGATTAGAAGTTATAAGACAGGGATAGATGGTGCACACTTGAATGAATCGGGGTGGTTAATGTAGAGAAATAAATAGAATATTTGATGTTTAATCCTAAGGGATTTGACCACTTGAAATTATTATGCTAGGGAAGTGTTAATTGAAATATGTTGAAATATGGAAATTAAGTCCATAAGGAGGTAATGTTGAATAAACATAGGTGAGGTGAAGTTAGTTATCTGTGATTGGACGGAAATGTTTAGAAGATCACTGTGTGATGGGAAGTATATGTGGGAAATATGATACGTTATATTAAGAGTTATGAGATGTGTACAGAACCTTGAGAAAAATTTAGGATGCATGTAATAGAGATTATGTTATGAACCATTTCAGATGACTAGTCAAAATAAAAGAGTAAACAATCTTTGAGAAGAATAATCAAGAAAGAAATAGTGCACTATACGTATATGTGATATGATTATTATACTACTACTACTAGGATTATTGGGGGTAGCCCATGTGGATATACAAAACAGTTTTGCCTTTATATACGGGTATGATACAGACACCAAATGGACTGGGTCCACATGTAATCTGGTGTGTACTGGGTACACGTTGGTTGTTATATACAGATGTATTATAAATATAGATTCCTTTGTGCACTGGGTGCATGTTGTATGATGTGATAATATGGATATCTCTGTGTGGTTTATGTGCCCGGAGTGTATGGCTATCTCCATGTGGATTATGTTCCCAGAGACTATTATTATCTTATAGAAGTAATGTGAGACTAGGAAGTGTTCCGCATTGATGTGACTGTTAGTATAGTAGAGATGTTTGATATAAATGCACAAAGAAGAAACATTTGGGGATGCTCCTAGCATAGGGTCAGCTGGTAGTAGGTTAGCATTCCTGCATGGATCATATGGGTGGATTCTCTGATCGGTGGGTCAATACATCTGGGACCCTTAGGACAGCAAGAGCTCGGGGGTTAAACCTGAGGATGTTTTTACCCACTGTATTAGGAGAGTTTTGCCATGTGATTAATGCAAGATATGAGGTCATATACTTGTAAGTGGACAATAATATGTCAAAATCTGGATATAAGATGTGAGGCATGACAATGTGTAAGAGTTTTGAAGTGTGATATTGAAGCACACTGTTGTGTGTGTAAAGTAAGTATGATGAACAAATTTTCGGCTCCAAGTGAGGTCGTGAGTTTGTTGGAATTCTCGCCTTATGATGAAAGAGATAATAGCATGATTAATGTTGACAGATTGAGAAAGTATCCTTCTAGGAAGGCTAGTGATGATCAAGAGTTCAAATCAAAACGGCGACTTTGTGGCCTTTAATAAAAGGTAAATTGTAATGGAGTCAAGTACGAATGTGTAATAATAGCTGGAAACTGGAATTGCAATTGGTTACCTAAAATTTGATAGTTTGGCTTTACTGGTAGAGTGGATTGAGGAGTGTTATATAATTGCATATGCCACTTATGGTGGAAAGTGTGTGGAAAATGCACAATGCTGATGTTGTTTGGTTAGGTACTAATGATGTATGGTCGAGTGCTAGTGGTAGCTTTGAATATTCTGAGAGGCTGGTATACCCACCGATGGTGAATTGTAGAAGTAATGGCAATGATGGATTTAGTTTCATGTGACCTGATAATTAAGTTTCAAAAATTCCTATAGGATGAGACTTATATGTGGGAGATATGGCATTTTCGAAGGGTCCATCAGGTAATAGTGAAATGCGTTTGGAAATTGATTCGCCAATGTATGGTGGAAGTTAGTAATGCTATGAGGTTATAGTATTTTAAAGTTGGACATCCATGATAAAAATGTCGATAATGAGGAAGTGGTGGTATAAACAAATGAAAAATTATGTTGAATCTATAATATTGTTACATAATGATGAGTAAAAATGGTTACTTGGTGAAAACCTTAGGCATTGATGGATGTTAAGTTTAGGCTCTGAGAGGGCTAAATGGATAGAGTTGGTGAAAACCTTACTTGGTGAAAATCTTAGGCATTGATGGATAGAGCCTAAACTTAACATCCATCAATGCCTTCCGTATCAAGCCTTGATTGTGAGTATGTTTCTACCTCATTTCCATGGTTAATTTGTAGATCATATTTATGAACCCTAGACCTTGATTTGTGATGTTAGAAAGCTCAAATCGAAAATGTGTATTAGATGATAATGTCTTAGAATGATGTGTTAGAGTTAGAAATGTCATGAAAATTATTGGTGAAAAATACGTTTTTGTAACTTAGAAAATTTTGAAGTGTCATGACTTTGAAATTTGAAAATGTGTTGGGATTGGATTGGATTGGATTGGTGAGTTATTATATGGTTGTAATTTAAAGTCATGAAATTGTAAGTTGTAAATTATATTGTATTTGGATCTTGTGTAAAGAGAAGCATATGTAATATGATGGAAGGGCTTTAGGCATATTTTAGGATTATGATTATGTGAATGCTTAGAAAATGCATGTAAATGGACCTTGGTGATTGAAATAAGTTAAGTAATTGTAAAGTGAGTAATATGATATAAATTGTGTAATAACTATAAACTGAGTTAGTTTGTAAGTCTCCCAATGCATTGTTGGTCCTTGTGTGTGCCACCCATTGGATATTAGGTACAATTGAGGTCTTAGAATACACTTGCAATTTGGGGATTTTTGTAAAAACAAAGGAAACTCTGCTGAATTTTCTGTAGAATTGGCAGAATTTAGGCGAACTTCGGGAAAGCATATCTCCCTCCACATAGGTCTGATAGGGACGTGCCATATGCCATTTTAAAGGTTTAGATGTCCTCTATCTTATGGTAAAATCTGAGAGCATTCTGAGTTGAAAGCCGTCCTGGAGAAGACAGAGAGTGTAGACTGCCCAAATGCTCACTGCACTTGTTGCAGTTCTGGACCGATTTTGGGAAATTTATTCCTGCTTCGTTTGGGGGTCAAATTAGGTGTATGATATATCAAATTGAAGCTTGAGGTGTCTAGTTTGTTGTATGAAAATTTGAGAGCAATTGGTTGAGTGGTTTTGATGCAGTTATTCGTGGAGTGAGGGATGTTTGGAGCTGTTTTGGGGTTGGCTGGTAGCTTTGCTTGTCCAACTTCAAACGGCGATATCCGGAGCAAACGAGCTCGAAATATTAATAATCGAAATATTAAGTAAGAAAAAAAGATAACTAAAGAGGAAGGACTGGTTTTGTGCGGTGTGTCAGCAGAAAATTAATAACCGAACCATGTTCGAGTGAGTAGAAAACGTAAAGTTGAGAAATTAGCTAAGTGTGTTTATGGGAACCCCTTAGTGTCTTGTATTAAGGTTTAGGGTTACAGTTATGATCATAGCTTTTATTTATTACGCTTTTTACGGTTTTAAATGCTCGCGTAATAAACGGAAAAAGTTTACTCGCATTTTTATAAATGAATTGCTGTGATTGTAACTGCGTTTAATATCATAATTAAGTTAACAATACCGGTGTACAATGGGCTGTTACATTGGAAATGGTACGGGGGACTAAGAATGATGGTTTCTCTTGAAAAATGATTAAATTTAGGGTTTTTAGGGAAGCGTGCCCACAGTGCACATAATAGCTTAAAATTGTGATTTCACCGAATGGCCGGAAAAATTCGGATCCATCTATTCATGGGAAATTAAAGGACTTTGGTGAATGTTGAAATTTGAAATTTCTAAATAGTCTAAAAATTAATTGGAGTTTAGTGGTTTAAGCAGAAATTCAAAATAATTTGAATTGCATGAAGTAGCGTGTGGGACCAACCACTTAAGTGGACTCAAGCCACATGGCCAAGTCACTATTCATCATCTCCCAACTCTCCTCTCATTACTCCAAAACCGCGGCTTGCACAAAGAAAGGGAGGAAAAATTGTGGAGATTGGTTGTCCTTCAAAACTCCATCAAAATCAATAAAATCCTACATGAAACTTTAAGTAATTTTCCTTCTAAACACAACCATGTTATTCTCAAGTCTTGAAACTCCCTATTTTGATAGAAAAGGGAGACCCATGCCCACGAATATTTTAGGGAAAAAGTGTGTTCTTGGTGTTGTTTGATCAAGTCATTACTTGGGTATTGTGTGGAGGAGTCTTAGGCCTTAATCCTTGGTAAATTTCAACACTTTTTATTAGATAAATTGGTGGATTGATTTTATGAACCCTATAGAATGTGTGGATGAATTGATGTGGTTGGGGACATCAAATTAAAAATGTGTATTAGATAAATATGTATTATAATGATGTTTTATGATGATTGAGCTCTTAAAAACTATTGGGGGAAAATATTATAAGATAGGAAATTTTGTGATGGATGAGCATGACTTTGTGAATTGAGATTGTTGTCTGATTGGATAATTGAGTTGTGGAGTAGTTGTATTGGTTAATTATAGATTATATGATGTGTTTGAAGTGTGGAATTGGATTGAATGTCTCTTGGTATTCATGCTTGTACAATTCGGCCATGTAGGTGAAAATAAGGAAGGATGATGTGAAATTGATATAATTGGTGTTGTGAGGATTGGAACCAAGTTTAAATAGGTTTTGTGATGGTGTGATGCATGTGAATTGAAAGAAAACTCATTGGATGTGTGTGGGTTGTGATTTCGGCCTAGAAGAGGAAGTTTAGGAAGAATGGTGTTGAGTTGTAATTGAATGATGTTGTGGACTTGAATTGGTGTTATGGTGGGCTTAGAAAGCCATAGGAACGTTGAAATAAAATTAACAACATGGCTATGAATTTGGGGCCTAAATGGCCGAACCTTGGTGTTGGAGTGAGAAGTGTAATGTGTTGTATTTCAACTTGTTGCACAATTGAATTAATGATCCTATGTGTGACCGTTGTAGGTTGCCACCCACGGACGTGATCCTTGAGGATTGAGCTTGGTGGATTGCATTTGGCTCTTGACCAAAAGGATTGTGGCATTTCTGGTTGGACGAGGTTACGGTATAACTTGCATTGGAGCTACCTAGCTTGGGAGCTTCAATAAGGTAATTCCTTAGTACTGTGGTTAATCCCCGAGTGTGCTCCACCATGCTCATTGGGGTAGTGGTTGGAGGTTGTATATTCAATGATCTGATTGTATAATTGAGTTGTGGAGTAGTTGTATTGGTTAATTATAGATTATATGATGTGTTTGAAGTGTGGAATTGGATCGAATGTCTCTTGGTATTCATGCTTGTACAATTCGGCCATGTAGGTGAAAATAAGGAAGGATGATGTGAAATTGATATAATTGGTGTTGTGAGGATTGGAACCAAGTTTAAATAGGTTTTGTGATGGTGTGATGCATGTGAATTGAAAGAAAACTCATTGGATGTGTGTGGGTTGTGATTTCGGCCTAGAAGAGGAAGTTTAGGAAGAATGGTGTTGAGTTGTAATTGAATGATGTTGTGGACTTGAATTGGTGTTATGGTGGGCTTAGAAAGCCATAGGAACGTTGAAATAAAATTAACAACATGGCTATGAATTTGGGGCCTAAATGGCCGAACCTTGGTGTTGGAGTGAGAAGTGTAATGTGTTGTATTTCAACTTGTTGCACAATTGAATTAATGATCCTATGTGTGACCGTTGTAGGTTGCCACCCACGGACGTGATCCTTGAGGATTGAGCTTGGTGGATTGCATTTGGCTCTTGACCAAAAGGATTGTGGCATTTCTGGTTGGACGAGGTTACGGTATAACTTGCATTGGAGCTACCTAGCTTGGGAGCTTCAATAAGGTAATTCCTTAGTACTGTGGTTAATCCCCGAGTGTGCTCCACCATGCTCATTGGGGTAGTGGTTGGAGGTTGTATATTCAATGATCTGATTGTATAATTGAGTTGTGGAGTAGTTGTATTGGTTAATTATAGATTATATGATGTGTTTGAAGTGTGGAATTGGATCGAATGTCTCTTGGTATTCATGCTTGTACAATTCGGCCATGTAGGTGAAAATAAGGAAGGATGATGTGAAATTGATATAATTGGTGTTGTGAGGATTGGAACCAAGTTTAAATAGGTTTTGTGATGGTGTGATGCATGTGAATTGAAAGAAAACTCATTGGATGTGTGTGGGTTGTGATTTCGGCCTAGAAGAGGAAGTTTAGGAAGAATGGTGTTGAGTTGTAATTGAATGATGTTGTGGACTTGAATTGGTGTTATGGTGGGCTTAGAAAGCCATAGGAACGTTGAAATAAAATTAACAACATGGCTATGAATTTGGGGCCTAAATGGCCGAACCTTGGTGTTGGAGTGAGAAGTGTAATGTGTTGTATTTCAACTTGTTGCACAATTGAATTAATGATCCTATGTGTGACCGTTGTAGGTTGCCACCCACGGACGTGATCCTTGAGGATTGAGCTTGGTGGATTGCATTTGGCTCTTGACCAAAAGGATTGTGGCATTTCTGGTTGGACGAGGTTACGGTATAACTTGCATTGGAGCTACCTAGCTTGGGAGCTTCAATAAGGTAATTCCTTAGTACTGTGGTTAATCCCCGAGTGTGCTCCACCATGCTCATTGGGGTAGTGGTTGGAGGTTGTATATTCAATGATCTGATTGTATAATTGAGTTGTGGAGTAGTTGTATTGGTTAATTATAGATTATATGATGTGTTTGAAGTGTGGAATTGGATCGAATGTCTCTTTGGTATTCATGCTTGTACAATTCGGCCATGTAGGTGAAAATAAGGAAGGATGATGTGAAATTGATATAATTGGTGTTGTGAGGATTGGAACCAAGTTTAAATAGGTTTTGTGATGGTGTGATGCATGTGAATTGAAAGAAAACTCATTGGATGTGTGTGGGTTGTGATTTCGGCCTAGAAGAGGAAGTTTAGGAAGAATGGTGTTGAGTTGTAATTGAATGATGTTGTGGACTTGAATTGGTGTTATGGTGGGCTTAGAAAGCCATAGGAACGTTGAAATAAAATTAACAACATGGCTATGAATTTGGGGCCTAAATGGCCGAACCTTGGTGTTGGAGTGAGAAGTGTAATGTGTTGTATTTCAACTTGTTGCACAATTGAATTAATGATCCTATGTGTGACCGTTGTAGGTTGCCACCCACGGACGTGATCCTTGAGGATTGAGCTTGGTGGATTGCATTTGGCTCTTGACCAAAAGGATTGTGGCATTTCTGGTTGGACGAGGTTACGGTATAACTTGCATTGGAGCTACCTAGCTTGGGAGCTTCAATAAGGTAATTCCTTAGTACTGTGGTTAATCCCCGAGTGTGCTCCACCATGCTCATTGGGGTAGTGGTTGGAGGTTGTATATTCAATGATCTGATTGTATAATTGAGTTGTGGAGTAGTTGTATTGGTTAATTATAGATTATATGATGTGTTTGAAGTGTGGAATTGGATCGAATGTCTCTTGGTATTCATGCTTGTACAATTCGGCCATGTAGGTGAAAATAAGGAAGGATGATGTGAAATTGATATAATTGGTGTTGTGAGGATTGGAACCAAGTTTAAATAGGTTTTGTGATGGTGTGATGCATGTGAATTGAAAGAAAACTCATTGGATGTGTGTGGGTTGTGATTTCGGCCTAGAAGAGGAAGTTTAGGAAGAATGGTGTTGAGTTGTAATTGAATGATGTTGTGGACTTGAATTGGTGTTATGGTGGGCTTAGAAAGCCATAGGAACGTTGAAATAAAATTAACAACATGGCTATGAATTTGGGGCCTAAATGGCCGAACCTTGGTGTTGGAGTGAGAAGTGTAATGTGTTGTATTTCAACTTGTTGCACAATTGAATTAATGATCCTATGTGTGACCGTTGTAGGTTGCCACCCACGGACGTGATCCTTGAGGATTGAGCTTGGTGGATTGCATTTGGCTCTTGACCAAAAGGATTGTGGCATTTCTGGTTGGACGAGGTTACGGTATAACTTGCATTGGAGCTACCTAGCTTGGGAGCTTCAATAAGGTAATTCCTTAGTACTGTGGTTAATCCCCGAGTGTGCTCCACCATGCTCATTGGGGTAGTGGTTGGAGGTTGTATATTCAATGATGTGATTATAACATGCTCATTCATATGTATATATATTGGGTAAATAGGATGTACCGTATCTCTAGCCAGTAGATAGATTGTCGTATGGCGTTGCGGACTTCCAATGGATAGGACTCCGTGAGAGAGTTCCAGTTGGCCTGGGGCCATAGAGCTGTTATCCGTTGAAGAGCACTCTAGGAATGTCTCGAGTGTATCGGATGGAGGGTTCCTTGTAGGGGTGTTCATCAATCGATCCAAACTGATTCAAACTGCGATGACCGAACCGAAAAACTGATAACCGAATAAACCAAAAATCAAAAATCGGAAAGAAAAAAAACACAAATTTTAATTGGATTGGATCGATTTTTGGATTGGTTGATGAAAATCGATCCAATCCAAACCGATCCAATATATTAATTCCCCTCTACCTACTTGGGCTTTTCCTCAATCATAGCCCAGAATTTCTAAACCCAAGACTCATTAACACATCAACTAAACCCAAGAAAAAACCTAGTCACATCTTACTAACAAAATTTCATCGGTGTAAAGCTTCATATCTCATTGCCCAAAAAAAAACTATATTATTGTTTACAGATTTTTTTTATTTCGAAAGAAAATAATGTACAAAGCCAATATATACAAAAGATGTTATTTGGACAATAATTATGAAAAAAAAATTAGAATTTTCAAAAAACCGAAAACCGATCCAATCCAAACCGAAAAAAATTGGATTGGATCGGATTGGATTTGCAAAAAAATCTAAATCGAATGGAAGATTATATGATCAAACCGAAGGGATTAGATCGAATGATTTTTTCTTCCAATCCAGACCACAAACTCCCTTAATTCCTTGGATGATGTTCCGGGAATACATTCTTGGATGAGAGCGCATAAGTTATATTAAAGGTGGCAATATGGGTTGAGTCTGACGGGTCAACCCGCCAAAACGGGGCGGGTTGGGTTGAGATTTTCAACCCACCTCAACCCGGCCCGCCTAGAGGTGGGTCAAAATGGGTTCAACCCGCCGGGTTATAATTTTTTTATTTTTTTTACAAGTAGGTTGTATTTCATTAGTTCTTAAATTTCTGTGATATCCAATTTTCTTTTATCTTAGTACTTCCTAGAAAAAATAAAGAATAACAATTTTATTTATGATAAATATTATCTATATATAAGTTTCTAAAGAATGTTTGATAAATATTAGTATATATTTAAGATTGAGACTTAAAAAATATAGAGAAGTGTGAAATAAAATAAAATAATATTAGAAAAATTCATAAAATATAATTTATTTTTGAATTGTAATTTTTTTTTTTAGTTGGCGAGTTGGTCGGTTGACCCGCCAACCAACCATAAAACGGGGTGGGTTCATTTTTTCAACCCATATTTTTTGGCGGGCCAACCCGCCTCGCCTCATTTTTAACGGGTTGGTGGCGGGGCGGGGTGAGCCAACCCAAATTGCCACTCTAAGTTATATGTCGAGGCCAGTAGGCCGAATGTTGCATGGTCTGGCTATATGACCATTCCAGCTTCATCGTATGTTTTCTCCCTATGCATCCATACTTCTCTAAATCCCTTGCTATATCCTTTTTTGGTTGTTATGATTCATTATTGTACATTTACATCTGAGTGATCCATCGGGCGGAGTGATCTCCAGAACCTCTGAGTTACTAAGATATATTCGTATATCTCACCCCGTGTTTAGGGCATTATTTCAGGTGGTTATAGCGGGGCAGGAGCCATGGGCAAGAGACCCACAGGATGAGCTTACGGAGTTGGAGAGCTTGAATATTGTATATTGTATTAGGGATATACATCTTGTTATACTTGTTCATGTTACACTTTGGCTAAGTTTAGTTCATTATATGTCTTGTTGTATTTTGAGCATTTCTTTGTATTTATATTTACCGTTGGAGAATCTTAATTTGTCAATTATGGACCTTGTGTAATATGGTAAAGCATTTATGTGATGAAAGGGAAATAGGCTTATTGTAGGTTATGATTTATAATCAAATTGTTAAGAGAATGCATGCAATTGGATAATGTGATTGTAATGAATTTAAGTTTTGATAAAGTAAGTAATGGATTATAAATGGATGGAAATATTGTAAATTGTTGTGGGTTGTACGAGCACCATGGAATTGTTGTTCCTTGTGTGCCACCCTTGTCTATTAGGTACCCTTGAGGCTTAAAAGCACACTTTTGATAAAGTGGGTTAGGTTGGATAAACAAAGGAGGTGCCGTCAAAATTTATATTAAAATGACAATTTTTAGGCTGACATTGGGAGAGCATATCTCCCTCCATAGGTGTCCAATAGGGACGTGTCATACATCATTTTGAAGCTTGAGATGTCAAATATGTTGTGTCAAAATTTGGTATCATTTGAAGCTGTATACCAACCTGTAGACGCGTTTGAGTGGAGACTACCCAAATGGCCCTGCACAAGGGGCTGTTCGGGTTTCAGTTTTGCAAAAAAAAAAATCTCCCTTAATTCTTACTCAAATTAGGCTATTGATATGTCAAATTAAAGCTTAAGGTGTCTAGTTTACTGTATAAAAATTTGAGAGCAATCGGTTGAGTAGTTTGTTCAGAATCCCAGAAATGGTGATGTATGTTTGGTGCCCTGTTTGGGGTTGGCTGACAACTTTGTTTCTCCAACTTCAAACGGTGACCGGAGCAAACGAGAAATTTATAAGTGTGTGATACCTTATTGGAAAGGTAATTTAGTCTAGAATAACATACTAAAAGATGAGAGGTTCATAGCATGGATATTTCACGCAGTGTCCAAAAGACTGAAGCATGTTTAGTTATGTAAAAATCGTAAAAGTGAAATTTATGCTAAGTGTCTTTATGGGAACCCTTTAGTGACTTAAAATAAGTAATATATGATAGTTAGGAATTTATTTTATTTATTCCGCGTTTAGAATTCAGTTATGATCACAGCTTATGTCACTACATTTTATTATTGCTTTTAAACGCTTATGTAATGAAAAAGGAAAAAGTTTACTTGCATTTTTAAATGAATTGTTGTGATTGTAACTGTGCTCAATATCATAATCAATGTTAACAATATCGGTGTACACCAGGTTGTAACATATTTCATGAATCAAGGAGAAGGTTATGAGAAAATTGGTAGGATGGTCATGAAATAAGGAAGAGGAAATAGCATAAGGCGTGAAATCGATTTTTACAAGGCAATTATTTTTTCTAGAAGTTAAGGAGGTAGTTAGTTGGCAATGGTCAAAGTAAAAATTATGGTGAAGCTAGGTTGCCACTAAATCAAAAGTTACCTACCCTATCTTCTCGATATAGAGGCAATAGTTAGGATTTGAGCTAAGAAGTTCAATTCGCTATGGACATGTATTTTTTTTTTTTTTTTGGTACAGCTATGGACATGTGTTAAAAACAAATGAATTGCACAAGTGATTTAGAGATGCTGTATAATTGCTGTAAAACTAATGTTAAGGCGATATCATTTTGTGATTGATGAAATGATAGAAAATGGAAATAACGAGAAATACAAATAACCTAGAGCTTTCGAGAGGCTCCAAAACTTCTCTATATAATTATGAGCACCACATTCTCCTCTCTTAAATCCATCCTCCCCTAATAAACGGTTTCCTCCTAATTTTGGGTCAGGTAAACCTCTTTATGATTAATTCTGTTTAAATCTTACTCTTTTATTACTTTTGGTAAAGGAATATCTACTCCCGTAATATTGAAGATATGTTTTTCCCACTCATGCAACCTGATTCTTTTATAATTTAGGGTTTAGGATTCTAGTGTATGCCTCCTATGAAATGTGTGCACTATAGGAGGTTTCTAAACAATAGATTTGGTCATTAAAGCCCTTCAAACCCTTGTGAGGATAACAGATTGGAAGGATAAACTAATATGTTCTTATCAGGAGTTAGGAACCTCTAGTTGCCCCAATCTTATAATTCTAACCTAAAGCTATACTTAATATCTACTACAAGTTTTAGATTAATAGATGCTCTTATACCGAAAGTTCCCTACGATGACACATCCCTGATTTCATGTTTAAATGTCCATTTCTAGAAGTATCTTATTATATTGATTATTGTTACTAAGAACTAGAGATTTCTCCTTATCAATTCCAAACTCATTGTTCAACCTTTTTTCTATGCATTTCAGCATTAGTTGGTATCAAGAGTTTAGGATGATTTTCATTAACTGTTGAACAAAGTTGTGATGAGTGTAGACAGTCACAGTGGTAGGGGACATGGAATTGCCCTAGAAACTAAAGATAAATAGCTATGTTAGAGAGATCTATTTGACATAGAAAACAAAGAGCTACAACAACGAATCAAGGAAATAGAATAAGAATTTATGAGATTGCAGTTGCCCATTCAAATTGAAGACAACATGGAATCTGGAGATACTCTAATGACGAGGAGAGAAACATTAATATCTTTACGGTTCTAAGTCAGGGTCAAAATTAGGGAATTTGACACAAAATTTAATCCTTTTTCAAAACATTGTGATAAAGATCGAGATTCCTGAGTTTCAGGGGAAAATCACCTAGATAAGTTTATCAATTGGTTGCTTATCTTCGAGAGGATCTTTGAGATCAAAAAGCTAAATGAACACCAAAAGGTTAAATTAGTGGCGTTCAGATTAAGGAAGTATGCCTTAATTTGGTGGAAACACATGAAAATATAGTGTGTTACAGAGGAAAACTCCAAGATTGTGACATAGGATAAGAAGATGATGTTATGGAAGAAGTATGCCTCATTATAGGGAGAAAACATTTATCAAATATCGTAACCTAAAGCAACATAATTTAACGGTTGAGCAGTATACCAATAAGTTTGACCACCTAAGGATGTCTTGTGATGTGGCTAAGGAAGATGAAGAAACAACTGCTCGATATGTGTGAGGATTGCGAATTGAGATTTTTGATGTTGTTTAGTTGTATCAATATTGGAGCTATAATTACGTGTGCATATTGGCTTTGAAGATGGAAGGTGAAGGGTGGTGTAAAAGAAATGGTCGTGGTCTCGAATAACACAGTTGGCTTTCCAAGCAGCGAAGATTGCTAATTCGACACTAGCGGTTGCAAAGGAAGCGATTTTCAAAACATCTTTAAAAGAAGGGCGTAGTAGTAGCAAATCTACCAATGGAGGAGCTATAACCAAGATGTGCTACAAGTGCCAAGGGATTGGGCATTTCACTATAGATTGTCCAAATTGGCATATTGTTAGGCTTGTTGAAGCTCCAATATATCTGACGCAGTTGTCCATCTTCTTGAGGAAAGAATCCACATCCCCTACCATCATGGCTCTGTCATCCATGACCTCTAAGATTTTGTTCAGCCATTGGTTGAAGACAACCTAATGCTCATAGAAAAGTGGTTAAACAAAAAAACTGTGATTTGATAAAAGAGAAACCTCTATTGTCAATTATAATTATCAAAATAAAAAAATAATTTACTCCTACAATAAGGGTCTTAAGCACCCTATTATAAACTAATTGCAAATCAATTCAAAACCCTTAAAATAAAGAAAATTTCTATAAATAAAGATAATTCATTACAATGAATTCATTTAGAGCATTTACTAAATCTTAGATCTCAAATCATGTCAAATTGGTTGTTTTCCCTTTTTTTGGTCGAACAGATTACAATCAAATATACTTCTTCATTTGGACTTGGATTTTGTTGTAATTTGTTAGACTTCAAATTGCTGCTTCTTTGGATATGTGAATAAAAGATTATTTCAACCAATTGTAATGAGTCAACTCTAAATGTATCATTCTCCCTTATTAGAAAAAGATTTGCCCTTAAATATGCTTTGACTTTATTGATATCGACCATCTCAAAATGCCAATATAGCACCATTTTTTGTACTCATCAAGCAAGGGTAGAACTTGAGAAGGAGTTTTGAAACTATCATAATTCTGCTTAACCATGACAATTGTAAAAATTTGAATTGCTTTTACAATCTCTTCTAGGATGGGTTCTTTTGCAATGTACATTAGCTCTGACTGGACTGGATAATGGGATTCTCCTTTTGATATGCTAACAATTAATGATTGAATTTGAATATCACAAGTCTTCTGTTCATAGATTGGACCACCGTCACAATCATTCTCTCCGTCGAAATCATCTTAGATTAGAACATTGTCACAATCTCATTCTCCATCGAAGTCATCATATATAAGATCATAAACTGAAGTGTTAAGCTAAAAGCGCATAAAAAAGAGGCTGAACAAACGAATTTGAGACTGATAAGGAGAAAACCCTGATTCTCAATAACGATGATCAATAATCAATATTCAAAATTCAACAACCTACTATTGAAGTCCTAAACACCCTCTTATAAGGTGTTAAAAAACCCTAAAACGTAATTAAAATACGCATAAACAAAGAAGAGTTTAAATATAGTTGGTTACAAAGAAATTAGCATTAACACACCTAATCTAAAGAAATAATTAAAATTGAATTAACCGAATAATTATAAGATTAAGAAAAGAAATCAAATCATATTCCAAATCTAAGCCTCTTCCTAATTAAGCAAATTGTGAGTCCTTAATGCCACTTTTCTTGGAAAAGATTAGCCCTAGAATCTACTTTGTCTTTATTGATATTAACTTTTTCATGTGGCAACCCAAGTGATAGTACTTGTGGAACTAACTTCAAAAAGATAATCACTCCATGTAATTGATCAATTAAATAATCAGATCGTGCGATAGAAAATCTGTACTTTATGGTGATTTTATTGAAAGCTTTGCCATCTTTGCAGATTCTACACAACCTATGTTGCTTGGGAACTAGCAAGGCTAAAGTTGCAATATGAAAGGACTCAAGCTTTCTCTCCTCCTATTTTTGTCTCTATAACTCTTCATGTTCCTTTGGACTCATTCTATATGTTTCTTGTTTGGGAATAATAATTGTTCCTAGTATGAAATCAATACAATGTTAAATGTCACTAATTGGTAGTAACTCAAGGGATATCTCTTTTGGTACTGTAAGAACCCGCACTGCTAATTAAGGTAATTAATGATTTAATTGTGATAAATTAGGAAATGATTCCATAAGTGAACTTAATAATTACCATTTGGCTTAAATAATTATAGTAAGTGATTTAGAATGCTGAAAGTCACTTTTCGGAAGAAAAATGCAGATACTGGTTCTGCTAGTCGGTATAAATGCGTACCGAAAAAGTATCCCGAAAAATTATAATAAGTGCATGATAATTACTAGAATAATATTTAGGACATGTAAAACAAGTTTCAAGTCAAAATAATGAGATATGATGCCATAACTGATACTGGCTATGGAAAAGCGCGTACCGGAAAGGAGCTCCGAGAAATAAAATAAAAATATGAAAAATCTTAGAAAAATGAGTAGGTTAAGATTCCAAAGTTTGGGATCAAGATCTTTTGCGTAGCTATTAATGCTAATACTGCGCGTTAAGTGGCCTTGTGGCTATAAATATGCATATTATGGCACAAAACCCTAAAAACCTAATTCATCTATGTGGAGAGAAGGCTGAGCAGCTCCTTGTTACTGTTCCATTGCCTTGGTTCTCCATTTGGTGAGCTTGGAGGCTTCCTCTTCCATTTCTCTTCATCTATACACTTGGTGTGAGTGAGAATTATCCTTGTGAGTGGGAAAGTGGCTTCATTTCTGAGTTTGAGGCTCTGTGTGAGGGAGGTTTGTTGCTGCCTTGGGTGTTTGAGTGTTGGTAAGCCATGATCATGGCATTTTGAGGTCCAAATGGTGACCTTTGTTGGGAAAGAACCAACCTTTGTGGTGTTATTTTCGTGCACCTTGTTAAGGCTGAGTTTTGGGAACTGTTGGGAGAGTTCCAAGGGCCTTCTTGCTGAGTTTTGAACTTTGGTAAGTTATACCAACCATGATCATGTGTTTAAATGCTTAAAAATGGAACCTTGATGCATGTATTGAGCTAAGTGGATAACTTAATGTGGGTAAGGTTAAACACACCTAGGAATGCATGTTTAGGTGTCTTTAATCGGTTAAAGTTGGATCCTTTGGACCAGATATTCACGAAAATGCAGAACTGCATTATGTCGTGAAATATCTGGATATTTGTCGAACAGATATCCGGATATTGATATCCAGATATGGGGATCTGGATATCCGGATATTGTATCTCCGGATATTGTTAGTAAGATATCCGGATATTGCATATGCGGATATTATCCGGATATGCCCTAAGGAATATCCGGATATTCTGGGATTTCGCAGAACAGTAGCTGTGCTGTGGGTGAAGTAGGCTATTGGGGGTTTGTGGACCCTAGATTAAGGAAGTTGGACTTCTGTAATTAATGAACTAAGTCAGAATCATGTCATTAAGGGCTTATGGCTTTGTTGGAAGCCTTAAGACGTAAAACGTAAAGGAAAGGCGTAGTCTTTAAGTTGTATGCTTGTGATGCATAATTAATGATATATTATTGGTCCATAATAGATTGTGATACTACTGTGTTTGGACTGTGAGAGTGGTTGGACTCATGACTTGGATTGATTGCTTGCAAGGTAAGCTTTAGTGTACTCGGTTTAGCCATGTTGTGGTTCCACCATGTCCCATAGGGAGATGGTTATATGCATGCTGTGTTACATGCTTTTGATATTTGGAAATGTTGTTGAGCTGTTATATGCAATGTGCCTTTATGATATGCAATGTGGTGTCCATCTTTACGGTAAGCCTGAGTATGTGGTACATACGATATGGTGAGGCTGTGGGTGAGGTGCAAGCGGTGTTCCTTGTACTCATGTGGGTATAGACGTATTCCTACATTTCTCTGGCCAGTAGATAATATAAACACACATGGCATGAATGTCTGTTGCACTGCATACTTTTGGAACTAATATTGGAAATACTGCTTTTTGAACTTATATTGCACATGTAAGTGAGCATGGGGTGGAAGATCCTTGAAGACCCCTTGTCTTACTGAGATTTCTTGTTTAGAGATCTCACCCCACGTTTGGGGACGCTTATTTCAGGTTCAGGTAATGTTGAGGCCTCAGGCGGTAGGAGGCCGGAGCTGAGTTAGATATTGATGATATTATATGCTGACATTGTTGGATGCTGGTTATATATGCTGCTTATGCTTTTAGCTTCAATTATGTTGTCTGTTGAGACTATTGTAGGGCATTGTGCCTTATTTGGTGAGCATGAGGATTGTCCATGTCACATAGACTTGATTATGTCTTCTTTTCGTTAAAGTTGTATTAATGTATCAGGATTTTGGTCCAGGCTATGTGTTGTAGACCTGTGACTTAGATACTCACTTTATATATTTATATGAGGTATTTCAGTTAGCTGTCTTGCAATTTACAAACAGGCGATATTTTATGAAATTGATTAAGTAATCAACTTGGCTAAGGTTAATGACGTTATAATCGAATTAAAGAAAAAGTTATTCCACAAGTTTAATTAAGTGTGGCTTAATACGATAGTATGTTAACAAACCGGGTTAACACGGACTGTTACATTTTATGGTATCAGAGCACTTTCTAGGGAAAAGTCTGTATGTATTGCAATAACTTAGTATGTTTTGTTGCGTGTCTATCTTGTGTTCTCACTGATTGGGGTGTATTATGATAATGCATATGTGACCACATGGCGTGGGCCTGGTCAACTCATTCTTTGTGTAACTTGTGCAAAGTCATGGTGCAACCAAGGAGGAACCAGGGTACGAGTGAGGATCAACCGGATCCTATCCTGGCTGCAATAGCTGAGATGCAGGCGGCCCGACTAGCCGACCAGGAGGCCACGAGGTTGGCAAATCAGGCTATGCTGGACGCCATTAGAGAGGCAAATAGGAGAGCCACCGCAGAGGTACTGGAGGAGAACCGGATGGAAAACATGACGATGATGAGGGTCATGTTAGAAGAGTTGAGGGCTGGTCCTGCTGCTAGCCAGTGTCCTCCACCACCTCCACCTAGTCACCAGGAGGACACCCAGAGTCAGATGGATGAGGGTAGCCACTTGACAGGGGCTATGCAGGCAGTTCCTGTTTTTGTTGAGGATCGAGATGAGATCGACCGCCGGCTGAATGCTTTCCGCAAGCATAAGCCGCCTACTTTTGATGGGTCCTACGACCCCATTGCTGCTGCTAGATGGCTTCAGGCCCTGGACAAGATATTCAGGGTGATGCAGTGTACAGAGCCGCAAAAGCTGATGTTCGCCACGTACATGCTGGAGGGCGATGCCCTTGAGTTGTGGACGAACACCACCTAGGTGTTCGAGATGCAGGGGCATGTGATGACATGACCGTTCTTTGAGGACTGCTTTCTGGGTCGTACTTTCCTTATGATGCTCAGGAGAGGAAGCAGGGAGAGTTCGACAGGTTGGTGCAGGGCTCGTTGTCTGTTGATGAGTACCTAGCCAAGTTTAATGAGCTGGTCAAGTTTGCTCATTTTCGTATGACGAGGCCGACTCCCATTTTCTTAGCTGCTAAGTTCCGGAGGGGACTTAATGAGGACATTGCTGGCCATCTTGCTGGTTCAGCTTCGAGAGACTTCGGGGCTTTGGTGCAGCAGTGTCGGGATATTGAGGATTTTTGCAGCGCAAGTCAGGCCAAGAAGGCCAAGATTGAGGTGCCACATGGTACTGGTGGTTCCACTTCCTGGAGAGACAGGAAATTTGGGAACAAAGGAAAAGGAAGACAGTTGGCTGCTAAGCAAGCTCCAAATCAGTTTAAGAAGACTTCTGCTCAGGGGAGTACAACGAGACCTCCTGCTCCCATATGCTCGGGATGCTTCCAGTGTGGCAAGGAGGGCCACTACTCCAGAGATTGCCCGACGACGAGAGCTGCTGCAGTGCAGGCAGTTCCATTGCAGATGGTTCCTACAGTGGCACCAGCAGTGCCACCTAATACTGGGCGTGTGTACACCCTTGATCGTCAGCAGTCAGACAGAGCTCCGAACCTGGTCAGAGGTACTGTTACCATTGGTGGTACAATTGTTGATGTACTATTTGATTCCGGGGCAACGCATTCATTTGTTGCTACCCCTATTGCTGTGGGGCTTGAGTTGCCCAGTGCTGTGTTTTCTCCACCGATGCGGGTGACCACCGCCACCGAAGAAAAATGTTTGACCTCCGCTGACCATCGCGATGTAGCGTTTCAGTGGGATGGCCGTGACTTCTCGGTAGATCTGATAGGATTGCCGATGGCCAATTTGGAGATTATTCTGGGCATGGATTGGCTGTCCAGAAACTGTGCATTGATTGATTGTTGTGCCAAGAGAGTGGTGATATCTCCGGGTGGGTCCACAGCCAATTCCTCACCGTTCATTTCAGTCCTGCAGGTGATAAGGGCCTTGAGAGCAGGGACTTTTGGCTATGTCATGTTGGGAGGTTTGGTGAGTGGGATACAGGAGGATCTCACTGGCATTCCTGTGGTGAGGGAATTCCTCGAGGTGTTTCCCGAGGAGATTCCTGAGTTTCCACCGCAGAGGGAGATAAAGTTCTCCATTGACTTGTTGCCTGGTGTGGGGCCTATTTCACTAGCTCCATATCGGATGTCGCCACCAGAGTTGGCAGAGCTGAAGAAGCATATTGAGGATCTTTCGGCGAAAGACTTCATTCGGCCGAGTGTGTCTCCTTGGGGAGCACCGGTCATTTTTGTAAAAAAGAAAGATGGAGCTATGCGATTGTGCACCAACTACAGGCAGTTGAACAAGGTGACAATCAAGAACAAGTATCCTTTTCCACGCATTGATGACTTGTTGGATCAGCTCAGGGGTGCATGTGTATTCGAAGATTGATCTTCGGTCCGGCTACCATCAGATACGGGTAAAGCCGGAGGATGTCCCAAAGACAGTGTTTCACTCGAGGTACGGTCATTATGAGTACTTGGTGATCCCGTTTGAACTCACCAATGCACCCGCGGTGTTCATGGACTACATGAACAGGATCTTCCAGCCGTACCTGGATCACTTTGTGATCGTCTTCATTGACGACATCTTGATTTACTCCAAGACAGAGGAGGAGCATACTGAGCACTTGAAGATTATGTTGCAAGTGTTGAAAGAGAAAAAGCTTTATGCAAAGCCGTCGAAATGTGAGTTTTGGCTCAAGTCGGTGAAATTTCTGGGTCATGTGATTTCCGCTGATGGAGTTGCAGTTGATCCTAACAAGATTGAGGCCGTGATGGATTGGGAAAGACCCAAGACGGTTACAGAAGTGAGAAGCTTCTTAGGTTTGGCAGGGTACTACAGGAGGTTCATTGAGGGATTCTCCAAGATGGTGTTACCGATGACTCGCCTTACCCGAAAGGAGACTCCATTCGTGTGGACATATGAGTGTGAGGAGTGCTTCTAAGACTTGAAGGAGAGACTGACTACTGCTCTTGTGTTAGTCCTTCCTGATCCTGCGGAACAGTTTGAGCTTTATTGTGATGCCTCTGGTAAGGGGCTAGGCTGTGTGTTGATGCAGAAAGGGAAAGTTGTTGCTTATGCTTCAAGACAATCGAAACCTCATGAGGAGAACTACCCGACTCACGACTTGGAGTTGGCAGCTATTGTTTTTGCTTTCAAGATTTGGAGACATTATCTGTATGGCATAAAGTTTGCCGTATTCAGTGACCACAAGAGTCTGAAATATCTATTTGACCAGAAGGAGTTGAACATGAAACAACGGAGATGGATGGAGTTCTTGAAGGACTACGACTTTGAGTTAAGGTACCATCCTGGCAAGGCCAATGTGGTAGCCGATGCTTTGAGCTGGAAATCCGTGAGCTTATCCAGCTTGATGATGAGCGACTATGATGTAATTGAAAAGTTCAGAGACTTGAGAGTGAACTCCTTATTTGGGGGAGCCCTGCTCGAGATGGAAACAGCATAAGTGATTAATGAGCTGATGGAAAAGATTAAATAGGCGCAAGTGCAAAGATAGTGCCTTGATTATGTGAAAAACCAAGACGGTGTGTCTTGGAATGATGATGGTTTGCTGTTGTTTCAGAATAGGGTTGTAATCCCTCGAGGGCCATTGACTGAGGAGGTTATGGCAGAGGCTCATAAGGGCCAGTTTACTATCCACCCTGGTGCTACAAAAATGTACCAGGACTTAAAGAGAAATTTTTGGTGGCCGGGCATGAAGAAAGACATAGCGGTCTACGTGTCCAAGTGTCTTATATGTCAGAAAGTGAAGATTGAGCACCAAAAATCGTCTGGTAAGCTTCAACCTCTTGAGATTCCACAGTGGAAGTGGGAGAGTATTTCCATGGACTTCGTGGTGGGGTTGCCGAAGACTCAGGCTGGTTGTGACTCTATCTGGGCCATTGTGGACAGATTGACCAAGTCTGCCCATTTTCTTCCAGTGAAGGTGAGCTTCACTACAGAGCAGTTGGCCAAGCTATATGTCCGCGAGATTGTGAGGCTTCACGGGGTGCCCGAGAGTATCATCAATGATAGGGACCCGAAGTTCACATCTCGATTCTGGGAGGCGCTGCAGGGAGCTTTTGATACACAGCTGAGATTGAGTACCGCCTATCACCCTCAGACTGACGGACAGACTGAGCGGACCATCCAGACATTGGAGGACATGTTGAGGGCTTGCACATTGGAGTAGGGTTCAGCATGGGATAGGTACCTTCTGTTGGTGGAATTTTCGTACAACAACAGTTTCCATGCTAGCCTGGGCATGGCACCCTATGAGGCGCTGTATGGTAGGAGGTGTCGGACTCCTACTTGCTGGTCTGAGGTTGGAGACAAAAAGCTATTTGGCTTGGACTTTGACCAAGATACTACCCAGCATATCCAGATGATCAGGGAAAAGTTGAAGCAGGCTCAGAATCACCAGAAGAGCTACTACGATGTCAAGCATCGTCCACTGGAGTTCAGTGAGGGTGAGCACGTGTTTGTGAGACTTTCACTTGTCACCGGTGTAGGACGAGCACTTGGAGTGAGGAAGTTAAGCCCGCGATTTATTGGGCCCTACCAGATCCTTGGTAGAGTAGGACCTATTGCCTATCGACTTGCCTTACCTCCGAACTTAGCCAACATCCATAACGTGTTTCACGTGTCTCAGCTTCGGAGGCACATAACGGATCCTTCGCACGTGGTGCAACCTGATGAGGTGGAGGTTCGGGAGAACCTAAAGACTCCCGTCGAACCACTCAAGATTCTCGATCGAGGCGAGAAGCAGCTTAGAAGCAAGACTATTCCGATGGTCAAAGTGTAGTGGAGTGGACGTAGTCCCAAGGAGTGTACATGGGAGCGAGAGGACGAGCTTCTCCGGCAGTATCCCGACTTTCGAGACAGGTATGTTTCTGATTTTGAGGACAAAATCCTTAAAAAGGTGGGGCGAATGTAAGAACCTGCACCACTAATTAAGGTAATTAATGATTTAATTGTGATAAATTAGGAAATGATTTCATAATTGACCTTAATAATTACCATTTGGCTTAAATAATTATAGTAAGTGATTTAGAATGCTGAAAATCATTTTTCGGAAGAAAATTGCATATACCAGTTCTGCTAGTAGATATAAATGCGTACCGAAAAAGTATCCCGTAAAATTATAATAAATGCATGATAATTACTAGAATAATATGTAGGAAATGTAAAACAAGTTTCAAGTCAAAATAATGAGATCTTATGCCAGAACTGATACTGGCTATGGAGAAGCGCGTACCGGAAAGGTGATCCGAAAAATAAAATAAAAATATGAAAAATCTTAGAAAAATGAGTAGGTTAAGATTTTAAAGTTTGGGATCAAGATCTTTTGCATAGCTATTAATGCTAATACTGCGCGTTAAGTGGCCTTGTGGCTATAAATATGCATATTATGGCACAAAACCCTAAAAACCTAATTCTTCTACGTGGAGAGAAGGCTAAGCAGCTCCTTGTTACTATTCCATTTCCTTGGTGCTCCATTTGGTGAGCTTGGAGGCTTCCTCTTCCATTTCTCTTCATCTATACACTTGGTGTAAGTGAGAATCATCCTTGTGAGTGGGAAAACGACTTCATTTCTGAGTTTGAGGGTCTGTGTGAGGGAGGTTTGTTGCTGCCTTGGGTGTTTGAGTGTTGGTAAGCCATGATCATGGCATTTTGAGGTCCAAGTGGTGACCTTTGTTGGGAAAGAACCAACCTTTGTGGTGTTATTTTCGTGCACCTTGTTAACGCTGAGTTTTGGGAACTATTGGGAGAGCTCCAAGTGCCTTCTTGCTGAGTTTTGAACTTTGGTAAGTTATATCAACCATGATCATGTGTTTAAATTCTTAAAAATGGAACCTTGATGCATGTATTGAGCTAAGTGGATAACTTAAGGGTGGGTAAGGTTAAACACACCTAGAAATGCATGTTTAAGTGTCTTTAATCGGTTAAAGTTGGATCCTTTGGACTGGATATTCACGAAAATGCAGAACTGCATTCTGTCGTGAAATATCCGGATATTTGTCGAACAGATATCCGGATATTAATATCCGGATATGGTATCCGGATATTGATATCCAGATACGGTATCCGGATATTGTATATCCGGATATTGTCAGTAAGATATCCGGATATTGCATATCCGGATATGCCCCAAGGAATATCCGGATATTATGGGATCTCACAGAACAGTAGCTATGTTATGGGTGCAGTAGGCTATTGGGGGTTTGTTGACCCTAGATTAAGGAAGTTGAACTTCTGTAATTAATGAACTAAGTCAGAATCATGTGATTAAGGGCTTATGGCTTTGTTGGAAGCCTTAAGACGTAAAACGTAAAGGAAAGGCGTAGTCTTTAAGTTGTATGCTTGTGATGCATAACTAATGATATATTATTGGTCCATAACAGATTGTGATACTGCTGTGTTTGGACCGTGAGAGTGGTTGGACTCTTGGCTTGAATTGATTGCTTGCAATGTAAGCTTTCGTGTCCTCGGTTTAGCCATGTTGTGGTTCCACCATGTCCCATGGGGAGATGGTTATATGCATGTTGTGTTACATGCTTTTGATATTTGGAAATATTGTTGAGCTGTTATATGCAATGTGCCTTTATGATATGCAATGTGGTGTCCACCTTTACGGTAAGCCTGAGTATGTGGTACATACGATATGGTAAGGCTGTGGGTGAGGTGCAAGCGGTGTTCCTTGTACTCATGTGGGTATAGACGTATTCCTACATTTCTCTGGCAAACACACATGGCACGAATATCTGTTGCACTGCATACTTTTGGAACTAATATTGGAAATACTGCTTTTTGAACTTATATTGCACATGTAAGTGAGCATGGGGTGGAAGATCCTTGAGGACCCCTTGTCTTACTGAGATTTCTTGTTTAGAGATCTCTCCCCACGTTTGGGGACGCTTATTTCAGGTTCAGGTAATGTTGAGGCCTCAGGCGGTAGGAGGCCGGAATTGAGTTAGATATTGATGATATTATATGCTGACATTGTTGGATGCTGGTTATATATGCTGACATTGTTGGATGCTGGTTATATATGCTGCTTATGCTTTTAGCTTCAATTATGTTGGGATTGTCTGTTGAGACTATTGTCGGGCATTGTGTCTTATTTGGTGAGCATGGGAATTGTCCATGTCACATAGACTTGATTATGTCTTCTTTTCGTTAAAGTTGTATTAATGTATCAGGATTTTAGTCCAGGCTATGTGTTGTAGACCTGTGACTTAGATTCTCACTTTATATATTTATATGAGATATTTCAGTTAACTGTCTTGCAATTTACATACAAACGATATTTTATGAAATTGATTAAGTAATCAACTTGGCTAAGCTTAATGACGTTATAATTGAATTAAAGAAAAAGTTATTCCACAAGTTTAATTAAACGTGACTTAATACGATAGTATGTTAATAAACCGGGTTACGGGCTGTTACGGGTACCACATCGGCAAAGGCCTTAAGTAGGAACAGAGCCTCACCATCTTCATAATCATCATATTCAATATATTACTCTGGATTTTCATCATTCTGTTCATCATCAGAGTTATCATAGAATGGATCACTGTCACAATGTTCTCCATTAGAGTTATCATAAATTGGATTGTCATCACAATCTTGTTCTCCATCAGAGTCATCAAAAATTTGATTGCCATCACAATCTTGTTCTCCATTAAAGTCATAGACGGGACAGTCATCATGGTCTTGATTATCAATAAGTGTCACAACCCTTTGATTTGGACAATCAGTGGAAAAATACCAAAAGGACTGATTTAGAATCTCAATTTGTAACCCGATGTTCGGAATTAGAAGACTTAGCTCCACGTCGAATCTCTTGATTCCGCTCTTGGCTCAAAGAGCCAAAGGGATTGTTGTCTCCCACATTGTCATCATGAGATGCATCTCCAGATTCCATATCATCTTTCGTTTGAACAGACAATTGCATTCTTGCAAATTGTCATTCTAGTTCCTCAACTTGTCATCGTAGCTCTTTGTTTTCTATGTCTCATAGATCTCTCTCAGAGGGTTATTTTCTTTGATCTCCATGGCAATTCCATATCCCCTACCATTGTGAACCTGTCCCACGCCCACCATGATTTTGTTCAACCATTAGCAAAAACCAATCTTAGGCCTGATACCAACTAATGCCGAAAAACATATAAAAAAGGCTAAACAAACGAATTAGGGATGGATTGAGAAGGAGAAACCCTCGGTTCTCAATAACAATAATATTCAAAATTCAACAACCTACAAATGGAGTCCTAAACACCGTTTTATAAGGTGTCAAATAACCCTAAAACATAATTCAAACATGCTTTAAAAAAAAAGTTTAAATATAGTTGATTACAAGTAAATCAGCATCAAACACACCTAAAATAAGGAAATAGTTAAATCAAATCAATCTAATAATTAAAAGATTAAGGAATCAAACCACGTTCCAAATTTATGCCTTCCATGTAAGCAAATTCTGAGTGCATCAGCCACGTACACTGTTTTGAAGTTATGTTAATAGACCAAAGAGTTAGGCATTTCCGAGCATGAACAAATATATTTATCCAGCAAAGAAGCATTTAACGCTCCCAAGGGGACACACACCACAGCTTCTCATAAAGCTAAGAGTCTGTTTTATTTGATACACTTCTAACATAATGTGTTGGAGTCTTGGAGATAGCTTCTCTTTCTGAGATGAGAAGCTCTGCAATGTAACAGGTACCACATGCAACCTGCAGACACATGCAAAAAAAAAAAAAAAATATAGGCCAACCAAGGAATGGACAATGGACAAAAAATAAATATGCGGTATGCAAAAATACTTATTCCCGATTACATCATTGAGATTATTTCTAATAAGTGGCATTTAACACCATGCAATAGCAAATTTCTTGGTAAGCATAAGCTCTAATGCTAGTTAGTATCTATATAACCATGCAAAGCAAACAGTAAACCAGTTAATGATTAAATCGTATAGAGCCTTCAATAGGATAAAACTAGCCGCAAGATAACTCTGGTAACCATTTCAAACACAAAAATTAACAAAAGGTTGTGGGCATTTCACCAAACACCTGTTTTTTAAGGCAACACTCAAAATTCCACGATGCACAAATTTCTAGGTCATGCTTAACTCGTCTCTCAACCCAAGAAAAGAACCAAAATACGAATTCAAATTCATTAGAAGAAAGGGTATATCTCAAACATAGGTTAGATTTTGAAAGATAGTAGAGCCCACATACTCATATCATGCACAAATAAAACCCAAAATGACCGACAGAAGTACATCAGAATTCATCAAAATCCTGAAATACAGGAAAAGAATCACAAATATCACCACAGCGTGCAGAAATAAAATCTTTCTAATGCATAGGAAAATACACTCAGCAACCAGGTTCAAAATAGATTCTAAGCACACAGTATTTGAACATAAAATACAGGATTTCCACAAGACTGCATAGAGAAAAGGAAGATAGGGGAAGTCCAAGAGAGAAAGAGGAAGTACCTAATAGTTTCTCATCATCATCCCTGGTGTCTTCCTTGTCTCCATCACCATTGCATTCCTCTGTTGTTAGGTGAGTGGCTGAGAGCTAGCAAGAAGCCATGCTTCAAGTGTTCCAATGAATTTTTTTCCTCTTGTTACCCTACCCTGTCCGGGGTAAGATTTAACCTCAGAATGTGGGAAATATTAACATATCACCCTTCAGGGTCCTATCTCTAAAATCAGTAAGGATGAAATGAAAGCAAATTTCTATGGAAGCATAAGTGAAAAGAGAATGAAATTTTTGAGCCTTAAAATAACCAATAAATGAAAAGGGATTGATGGAATTTTCACCATCTAACCTTAAGTCAATTACATGACTATAATTAGAAACAAAAGTTCAGGGAAGGTTCTATAATCAAGAATATACACAAACGACATTTTCATGTATACCAGCACATCAAATGCTGAAAATTTTGCCACACCAGCAAAATAGAAGGTCCCTTTTGCAACTCTGAAGCCCTCATACAAGGCTAAGCATGAAATTTTGCAGAAGTATCATCAAAAGTTGCTTTTTGCACATTCTGACAAGAACCCAACAACTCTATAGAAGTATGCCTACTTTTTGTTCTCATCTTTCTCCTTATTCTGGGGGCTTAGCTCATCATCAAAATATTCCTCATCACTATCATCATCCTCATCATAATAATACTCTTCATCCTCATTGTCCTTATCATCCCTTCCATTTTGAAGTAATGAGGCATCGCTTGAATGCTGACCTCTTAACCTCTCTTGAATCCGATCCCTAATCGCAGTACCCTGGTATATATACCCAGACAGTCACAAGAAAAAAAAGAAAAAGAAAAACAGAAACAGAAGATGCGAGATGCTGACTGGTAATTTGCATGCACAATAACAGTCACATATTGATTCTACATAAATTGGCTCACCATCTTATGGCAACCTTCTTCGAACATTTCTAGAAACCCAGCAACCAAACGATCAGCATTTTCCACCCACTCATTCGGATGCATACCGGCATACTTTGCAACAACTTGGATCTAGGTGAACAACAAAGATGTGCATATCCATCAAAATTCCAATCCACTGCAGGTAATTTTAAAATGTGTGCTACCATAAAGCATAAATGAGAATGAATGTCCCTAGACATGACTGTAGCTAAAATATGTGACATGACATCCTTGAACTTTGACACTCAACTTTCTTAAGGAAGAATCTAAATGATTTACTGCCCTTTCCTTAAACCATGCCCTGATATATACTACTATGCAAAGTGAGAATTATGATTGCCATAATAGGAGTACCCATGCATTCTAATCCCTCAGACTATTCCAGAACCACCGTTGTTGTATGAACCTTTTTTCATTCTACCTCTATAGTTTACTCTTACTCTATTACCTCTTCTCCTCTCCCATCCCGAAATGCATGCACCCTTGTCATTATAGGGTAAAGACTTTGACACCAACCTTTTCTTGTTGTTCTTTTACTTTATCTTGCAAAGTTTTCAGCCTCCTATTAACCCTCAGTCGCTTTTCCTGTTTATAATAAAAAAAACACAATAACAACAGATATAAGCTCTTCAACCAAATGCCAGACAAGATTAAGGTCAATATAAGAATGAATAATTCACTTAATAACATATCTTATCTAAAAAGCATATGACATCAAAGAGATATATACCAAATTATACCTTCACATAGCTCACACCGAGCTCTTTTCTTGAGTACCCACGATCCAAATTCCTCAGCACATATTGATTATAATCTTTCACAATCCTCATTATCACGTCTGATGTTGATATCCCTTCAGTCCGTTGCGTTTCCTTAAATTTCCCAACGGCCTTCACCTGCATATAAAAGCATACATCACATACGTGGCAGAAAAAAGACACTACTAAATTTAAAAGTTAAATAAATAAATAACAATAACAATGGCGAAAGAAAGATTTCTCATACATACAAATTCATAAACATCATTTGCAGCACCACTGGCATCAGCATATCTGTCAACAAGCCCAAAATATTATATATCATGCATTCACATGCTTAAACAACAAGCTAAATGTCAATCAAGCTATTTTATATAAAAATAAAATCATGATTACAGACTCAACAGAACCAAAGAACCAATTAAACATAAATGTATAAATGTCACAATTACTGGGAAAAATGGAGAAGCTTAAATCGGAATTAAAGGTTAGGCCTGTTAGGGCTTCCGATACTGGTTGGTATCTCAACATCAACAGCACCTTTAACCCAAGTTAATTGGAGTGAGTTTAGAAGCACATACTGGTTGGTATCTATTTAAAAATATATAATTATGCTATCTAGTTAGGGTGAGTTTAGAAGCACATACTGGCCGTGGTTTCACAATAAATGTTCTAGAAGTTCTTTAAATATATAACAACACTCAATAAATATTTCAAAACTCATATGACAAAAATTATGATATCTAAGAGATTAATCATAGCGAGAAAATTAATTAATCTTACGGAAGTGAATCGTGAGCGACATAGTCAATGTTGTGCTTGTCAAGAAACTCTTGATTGATAACCCAAGGTGCATCAGGAATTACTTCATCCACCCATCTGTTCATGGTTAAAAATTATCATACACACATGCATTTATTTTTTAAGGAGGGATATTCTTACTACCAAAATATTCTACTACCAACTTACTACCTCTCTAATCACCATAATCACCATTGGATCAACATTTTCTCTGATAAACTTTTTAGCATTTTCTCTCATTAATCAAATGATAATTAGATTGGTAATAAGTTGGTAATGGGAGATTTATGCAACTCACATGGTATAAGAAGAGGTAATAAATAAAATATGAGAATATATATATACTTGCAGTGGCGGAGGGATTCATAACGTTCATCCTCAGTCATGACAGTTTTGCCCTTGTACTTATGAGTCACTGCGTCGCTGCAGCATCCAACCAGAAGGTACGTGTTCGGAAATCTACAATTCCAAATAATGTTATTCTATTAAGTAAAAAAAAATAAAAAAAAAATAAGAATAGAAATTAAATAGTTTTTGAAAAGAGAAAATGAAGAATACGATTTCTTGGCCTGTTCGAGGGAGCGAGCATGGCCGAAGTGGAAGAGATCGTAGATGCCATCGGCGTAGACACGAACGGGACGATCGTGTGGCGGAGGAGAAGGTGCAGCAGCAGTAGCAGCCGATGCCATTATTCAATCTCATTTCTAAATTTGTGTCCACTGTGCGTTCCCTTTTCTAATTTCCTCAACCGCCCACGCTTACATGCGACTGTGCGTTAATTCCGCGTTCTTCTATTTTCCGGCTTTCTTTCTTTTATTATGATTAAATGAAAAAAAATTTACTTATTCACTATGTTGCCGACTTGGTTCGTGAAATATTAGCTGTATTTCGGATTATGCCTTGAAAACTTAAAATTAATTTCATAACAGCGGGAAGCCCATTCAGTCGGTCTACTTATATTTTAATTTTGTCAGTCAGAAAATTTTGTCACACGGTGCTCATAAGTACTAAAAAAACAAAAATAATGAAAAGATTGCACGAAAATTACAGGGTCACTAATAAGAAAAAATAATTTTTTTATAATATGAAAAAATATTTTACTTATATATATTAGAAAATTATTTGTCATTTTAAGTGATATAAATTTATGTCATTTTAAATCCTAACCGTTGATTTCCGTCGATCAATGGTTAGGATTTGTTGGATCAAATTTATTAATTAATTAATAATTCACAATAAAACGCAATAAATGTTAATTGTTGATTGACGAAAAAATGGTTAAGATATAAAATGATATAAGGTTAGATCTTTTAAAAGGACAAATGTTTTTTCCTATATATATATATATATATATATATATATATATATATATATATATATATATATATAATATATATGACAGATTATTCATATCAGTATCATTAAATCTGACCAGAGCATCGACCCGGTGGAGGTACTAGGTCATTGGTTAAACTGGTGGATCACTGGTCAAACTGGCTGACCAAAATATATATATATATATATATATATATATATATATATATATATATAGGGTTTTATAAGAGTTATTGTTAAATATCAAGATACAAGAGGAATTGATAGTAATCCTTGTTGTGTTAAACTACACAACATTGGTTCTATTATATAGCAAACCAATTGAAGAATACAATGAGACACACACAATGTGGGACTTCTATACTATTCTAACACTAACACTCTTAACACTCCCCCTCAAGCTGTAGCATATAGATCATATGCTACAAGCTTGATACATAAATAATACTCCTATTAGGAACCAAAAGCAACAGTGCTACATCAACAAAATGAAATGACCAAGTAACATAACATCAAAATAAATCTCCTATATGAGAAACCAAAAATCAACAATGTGCTAAAAATGGCGTCGGAATGAACATCAACATGGAAGATGCCGGAATGATCATCGGCAAAGACATCTGTGCTGGAATGACCATCAGCAACATGGACGACGGTATGGAAGATGCCGGAATTATCATCGGCAAAGACAACTGTGCTGGAATGACAATCAGCAACATGGAAAGTGCTCCCCCTCAAGAGGAACTTCGGAGCCGGAATTATCATCGGCAAAGACAACTGTGCTGGAATGACCATCAGCAACATGGAAAGTGCTCCCCCTCAAGAGGAACTTCGGAGCCGGAATTATCATCGGCAAAGACAACTGTGCTGGAATGACCATCAGCAACATGGAAGGTGCTCCCCCTCAAGAGGAACTTCGGAGCCGGAATTATCATCGGCAAAGAAAACTGTGCTGGAATGACCATCAGCAACATGGAAGGTGCTCCCCCTCAAGAGGACGATGAATAGAATAAATAGTCCATCTTGGGAAGAAAGAAGATTAAAAAAAAAAAAAACTTCACATAATCGGAAAAGTCGCCGGAGACGGCGGTGGGTCGTCGGAGACGCTAGTGGGTCGTCAGAAAAGTCGCCAGAAAGTCATCAAAAAAGTCAACGGAGACGGCAGTCAACGGTGGTCGATCAATGGCGGTCAACCCAACAGCTTCCCAAGGATCATTCTTTTCTGATGTGACAGATCAGTCTAAGCTGCAGTCACAGAGCATACTAAGAAAAACCCGAAAAAGAAATAACAACGAGAATCCCTCAAGGAGGGTGATATCTCTCTATAACCATATTGAAATTATGGAAAAGTGAACTAAGTTAAGCGGATTAAGATTCCTCTTGTTAGGCTCTAGATACCATGTTAAATATCAAGATACAAGAGGAATTGATAGTAATCCTTGTTGTGTTAAACTACACAACATTGGTTCTATTATATAGCAAACCAATTGAAGAATACAATGAGACACACACAATGTGGGACTTCTATACTATTCTAACACTAACACTCTTAACAATATATATATAGGATATTGTGACACCCAAGTTGTGTTACACCCATGTGACACCCAGTCAATCTCACCGTTAAATTAAGTTTTTGATCCAACGATCCTGATTTAATCCTTATATACACATTCATTTCCCATTCTCTCTCCATTTTCTCTCTGATCATGCTCTTTCTTTTCCCTTCTCTCTCATCACACTCTCTCTCTCTTCCCTTCTCTCTCATCATACGTTCTCCAGCCGCCGCCGCCGCCCACTCCACCTCCGCCGCGCCTCCCCCTCTAATTCACCGCCGCCGCCACAGGAGGAAGGAGAATGTTCCCCCAGAGAAAAATACAAGCGTGCCCTTGATCAAGCAAAATACAAGGGTGCCCTTGCAACGAATCAAATGTCCTTTAGTTGGGATGATTTTCATTGTATTTGTGTGTCTAATTATTATCCCGTATTTTATTTTGTTTTGTTTTTTGCAAGGGTTATGTTGTGATCAATGCAGAGTGTATTTGTCTGTGTTTATGTCTTTCATTCTGCAAAGCAATGTTTGAACCAATTTGGTGAGGTTCTTATGTAAACAGTCTACGCAACATAGGGTGATATATAAAAACTATAATTGAATACCAACTGCAGAAGCACATGCTGATTCTACAGCAATGGCACAAACAGAACCAAAGAACCCTTTCAGCAAAATTACTTCAGAATAAATACTTAAATCATGAAAATTTATTCCACATATTGAGTAATAGGAAAAAATTAAAGAAAAAAAGACTGAGGTATTTCCACTTTAATTTGAAACATGATTAAAGCAATTGAGTGTATAATTCTAAATAGTACACCAGACTAAGCATATGAAAATGCTCATTTAGTTTACATACATCGAAGCTATGCTACTATCAGCACAATCAGTGTCTAAATAATTTCGCAGGAAGCAATGTGTACTTTGATTTGCATAAAGAACTCCCAAAAGTCCACCTAAGAAATCATGTCAAAACCCTGTAAGCTGAACTGGATCCAAATAAATATTGGCAAACACTAGGAGCTTCTTATCTTGGTTATTGGAGAGTTGGTCCCAAACTAGAACAAAGATCAAACATGCCAATTCATCATATTTACTTCAAATTCAGGCTTCACACACACCAAGAATGCTCCCGTGAATAAAACCCTTGTTGAGGGAAAAAGTTTGAAGATTTGTAACTTGGGAATACAAGAAACCATAATCGTTTCTTTTTATTTTTGCTGATAAATTTGTAGCCGGAGACACCGTATTCAGCAGTGTAGCCATGATTGAAGTAGGTAATAATGATAGTGAATCCTATGTAACCTTTGCATACAGAACAAAAATCAACACAGATACCTGATCACTATTTTGTTAATGCAAGATGAATTAAACAAGTAAAAGTGTAAAACAAGAAAAAGATGTTGGAAGAGTGATCACAAAAACCACCAAGTAATATAGTACATATTGTTTCATTGTATTGAACATTGCATCTTTTTCTCCTTCTTGCAATATTTTTCAAAGTGAAATGACATTATTAAAAAGAAACATGGCCACTAATATGAAAAACTTAATACAAGAATAAACCAAATTACAAAAATAATTATATCAATAATACAATATGTCTTATACCAAGTAAAAGAAATAATAAATTAAATGATAATCATGTAACAGATGTCATGTAACCCAAAATAAAAAAACAACAACTAAAGTTAACGTAATTTTTTCTCTCTACATGTACGCTTATTATGTCCTCGTTTCTTGCAATTTCCACAAATATTAGTATTCTTTGATGCTTCTTCAATCCCACTATGAAATCTACGTCCCTGTGAGATATTGTGTGACTCCCTTTTTCGACCTTTCGTTTGTGAAATGTTAGGATCATTCAATCTCATCATAGATGACTCTTCAGCTTGAGAACTCAAGTAATGTGAATCACAATCCTCAAGACCAATACTCTTATCAGGTCTTGGAAATTTTTCTAAAGATTCAGTGAGAGAATCAAGACCATTACAAGCGAATCTAGCTGCTTCATTGGACCTATCTGCAAGCTCAATAAGTTTTGAAACTCTAGAGCGTATTTCAAAGCCGCGAAGGAGTCCCCCTCCATCAAAATTACAAATGTATTTATTTGTACTAATTATATCATTTCCTTCCTTGCTCCAGCGTCGCAAAATCATATGTTCAGGGATCTGCTCAACATTTTCAACCAAAAAAATAGAAATAATATGCTCACATGGGATTCCCATGAACTCAAGATACTGACAAGAACATCTTGCTTCTTTATTTTCCAACTTCATCTTCACAGTTGCAGAATAATCCTTCTCTTTCCTATTAAAAACTCGATAGGTAACACACTCACCATCATCTCCAATTTTCTCCTTAGAGAGACGAAAATTATGAGAAAGCACATCACTCTGCATTGATCAATGCATGTCAATCCATATCCAGTTGATTGCAGAAGTCTCTTTGTTTTCCTCTTTTCAACCCATATCCAGATGGTTGCAAAAGTCTCTCTATTTTCCCTTTGTCAACCCATATCCAGTTGGTTGTATAAGTATCTTCATTTTCCTCTTGTCAACTCATATCCAGTTGGTTGCAGAAGTCTCTTTATTTTATCTTTGTGAACCCAAATCCATTTGGTTACAAACATTTTCTTTTCCATTTGAGATCCTATATCCAGTTGGTTTCAAATATTTCTTTTCCACTCAATTTGTCAACCTATCAGGATTCATGTCTTTATTTGTTCCTTGCAACGATAATATGCAACTTACAATTTGTCATATTATCTAGTAAGAAACAAATAAAGAGGGGCAACTGTGAACACCTAATTTTGTCTCAAATACTTAAAAATGACCAAAAAAAACTATTTAAATTGTAAACCCCTACTTTCCTAAAAAAATAATAATAATAATAAAATGAAAAAAACTAAAAAGGAGCATATTTCTTTTATTATTTGCAATCAGCTAATATTCAAAAAAAGAACAAGAAACAAAAAGGAAAAAAAAAGAAAAAAGAACTAAATGCCAAAGTCTGCAAGGGAAGAGATGCTCATAGGAAAATAAAGAAAGTTTTCAGAAAGCAGAGAAAGACTAGGACAAGTCCTCTTTGTTGGGTAAGAGACCAGACCATAAAGACAAAAGTGAGAAGTTGCAAATAGAACTAAGCAAAAATGAGAACAGAAAAAAGAGCTATGGAGATTATCATCAAAATAGAGAGTCAAATTGGAATCTTTGCTCAAAGGAAAAGGCATAGCAGTGTGCAGGTTGCACAACTTCAGGCACTGAGAGCAGGTATCTGGTTATAAAACCACACTTCACAGGAAGCAAGAAAAAAAACCACAATCAACACCACCATCCTCAACCTCCATCAACCCCACAATCTCCTTCATGGTGTAATACAATAAAACATGATGTGAACAAAATCCAAGCTTCTTTCAACCAAAATACCCACAAACCCCAAAAGAGACAAACTTTCAAACCCAAAACAACAAAGCCATACAGTGTTCGCTACCACCAACTTAAGCCACAGCATCGGTCCAAGCAGCCACCTCCGCTCCCACAGATCTGAAGCTCTCCTTTTTTCATAACGGTAACAGTGGGTGTTTTATTCTTCTCATTTCTTTTCTGTAATCAAACGTCCAATATCTCATTTGTTTATTATTATAGTCTTTGTTTGTTTCTGCTTTCTCTTTGTCCTTTTATTATTTATCAGTTATACTATGTGTTATTAGGTGAAGAAAGGTAGTATAGCTATTAAGTGTGGACATGTATGTTTCCTTTTTCTTTTTATTGAAGTCCACCACGTACAGCTAGTTATCTAGCTTAACATTGTTTATTTGCAAAAAATATGATGAAGCCTACTAGCTAGATCAGCTATCTAAATAGGTCAGCTTTATATTTTAAATTTAAATGTTAAAATAAATGGTTAAGTTATAAATAGTTATTAAGATAATAATAAACATTTTGAAATACTATAACTGTTGTAGGATTTTAAAGAACAAAAAAAGTAATGACTGACGTTAAGTTTCTTCTATTTTTTTATTTAATTGTTATTTTATTTTGTTGATTTCCCTTCATATATATCTTGATTTCTTATAGTATATGTTACGGTATTAACAGATTTGAAATCTTAAAAAGTAAAAAATATTTTAAACAAAAACATAAAAGCAAATCCGAAATATAAAAAAGTACAAAAAAAATTAAAAAAAAAAAACAAAAACAAGGATGGTACTATCTCACCTGTTACAATTATTGATAGTAGTGGCTTTATCTACTTTACGAAGTATATTGTGTGCAACATTAAAAAAATATAAAGATAAATAAAAATAAAAAAAACATGAAAAATAAATCAATAAAGCTTTATTTCAAATCCACACAATGATTTTCAACGTTGGTGTATGATCATTCATCCTCAAGGGGTAATTTAACCGTGACGGTTTGTTAACTCCACATATTTCACTTTGAATCATTTTAACCGTGACGGCTTGGTGATTCAAATTTTATCATAAAATTTATAATAAAAATATTAACGTCAAATCTATTTTTAAAAAGGATTAGCTGAGTTGAGACAACTTGTTAATCCAATACTCTTTTGAATCATTTTAACCGTGACGGCTTGGTGATTCAAAACTTATTATAAAATTTATACTAATAAAAGTAAAAATTATTGAAATCAATACAAATTATCAAATCTTAAACTTTCCATTGATTTTCTTTAAAATTACTTTCAAAAATAAAATCAATCAACACACAAATATTTTTTTTAAGAACGACGTAGCTTTGAATTCCTCACTGCACCGGAGGATACGTCGGAGCGGAACTCTTTCCGTCAAGCTAAAATAAAATTCTTATTTTCATAATAAAGGATTAGCTGAGTTGAGACAGCTTGTTAATCCTGTAATTATTATTTCAGACTATCTTAGTTGTGACAACTTGGTAATTTGAAATTTCTAAATTTAAATCAAAATAATCAGTACGCAAACAAAAAGAACGACGTAACTTTGAATTCTTCACTGCACCGGAGGATACGTCGGAGCGGAATTCTTTCCGTCAAGTTAAAATAAAATTTTAATATTTTAGTCTTCATTCTTCTTAATTAATCATATTTATTTTTTTTAGGGATAAAACAAATATTTTTAAAAAGCTATTAATAATTCGCACAATTAATTTAAGGTAACCGTTTTTAAACGGATGTGGCAGGGGTGCAGTGGGATTAAGTTTTCACCCTTCCTTGCGCGTAATTAGACTCCCGAACCTTTGATCTATAATTTTAAAGACCAGTTTGCAATAAAGGGTTTTCCAATTTTTCCAAAGTAAATAAAATTGGTGGCGACTCCGTTGATTTAATTATTTAAGATTCGGGTCATTACAGATGGCGACTCCGCTGGGGACTTTAGAGAGTCAAGCCTGTTTTAATTAATTGTGCAAATTCATAGTAGTTTTTATATATTTGCTTTACTTCCCTTTAGTTTGTTATTTTGCTTCATTTTTTTTTATTTTACAATTTTTTTATTCTTGTTACTTATATCTTGATATGTGTGTGAAAGATGTGATGATTGGCTTCAACTTTAGAATACGGGACTTTTGTGTTATTATATGCTTGCTCTTAATTGTTTTGCTGATTGGGTTACACAAACACCTACACATTCATCACACCCGTATGAGTGGGGGCCCTATACCCGGGTCTGAGTGCAGCTTAAGATAGGAGAGAGGTTGTGTAGTGGTAGCCATTTTGGATGTACGTCCTGTTTGGTTATCGCGAAAATCTCGGCTAGAGTGTGACTTTTTCGTAATTATAGTCATTTTGGATGTACGTCCTGTTTGGCTATTTTTTCCGAAATGAGATGTTAACTCTAGTGGCCAAAACTTTTAGAGTCATTCAACCACCAAATGAAAGTATCCACTGTATAGAATGACCTATTGACCATCCAATATTAACCATTTTAATACACAAAAAGGGCATATTCATTTTTGACTCATTAAACATGCTAGGCATTGCATTAATTTCATATTTCAAAAATAAAAAAACAAACAAAGAAAGAAAACTTGCATCTTGCATATTGCGTATCATTTTCATTATTTCTTTCTATTTCACCTTTATAAAAAAAAATGAATGATAATAATATTTTTTGCAAATCCTTTGATCAAGGAAAGACTATACCAATCAAATCTAAGTTCACAACATCAAATCTAGGATCATAATGGAGGAAAACAATCAAGAGGGGAGAGACATGTTCAAAGAGGTAGAAGAAATAAGAGAGAGATTGAATAAGATTGAAGAAACATTAAAGGGCATACAAGAATTTCTCAATTTGCTAATGACCGGGGCACGTACTCACGCGTCGATAGAGTTCAACTCGGGGATTAATTCTGCCTTAGTTCAGAAAGACAAGAAGGAGGAAGTCTGGATAGAGAAGATTGAGAAAAAGATTAAAGCCATCCAAGGGACGTGTGCTTACGAATCTCTTGGGGTAGAAGAGTTATGCTCCCCAATAGATGTTGTTGTTCCTAAAGACTTTGTTGTCCCGAATTTTTCCAAATACAACGGGAATACCAATCCGCTTCTTCATTTGAAAATCTATTGCACCAAAATGGCAATATGGTCCAAGGATGAGAAGTTTCTTCTTGGTTTCTTCCATGAGAGTTTGACTGGCCCAGCCCTAGAATGGTATATTCAACTAAATCATTCTAAAATATCTAGCTGGAAAGATTTGGCAGACGTGTTCATGAATCAATATCGATTCAACTTGGATATTGCTCCGACTCGAGAACAATTAGGAGCCCTGCAAATCGAGAATGAGGAAACTTTCAAGCAATATGCCCAAAGATGGAGGACTCTCGCAGCACAAGTCCGACCACCATTGATATTATCAGAAATGTGTTCTTACTTCATAGGCACTTTGGGGCCTCTCCATATTGAGTCAATGGCTGGTGTTGTATACCAAGACTTTGTTGACCTTATAGCTGCCGGAGAAAGGATTGAAATTTTGGCTAAGGCTAGAAAAGTATCCATAGAGAGTACAATCGACCCAACGAATGAGAGCTTGGAATAATCATGTGGAATTCGATCCAATATCTGATGTGACTGCTTCGAAGTTATTTGTTTAGTCGTACTATTTTGAACTTATGTTTATTTTCTTGAGACATCATCTGAAATGAGTATTTGCATTTTATTTCCTCTTCTTTCTTATTTTTGCTTCTATTCTTAACCTTTGCTTCAAATCCAATTGCTCATTCATATTTCTCATGTCTTTTACCTTATTGTCTTCACTTTAAATGTCTTCTTAAAAAAAAAAAACCAAACCTTTCAAAAATTTGCCACAGTATAAAAAAAAAAATTGATTCTAGTGTTATCCTTTGATGAAATCAACCTTGAATTTGATAAGCTAATAGAGCAATCAAATGAGCACAAGAAGATGATTGAGCTAATAAATCATCACAACTTAACTCCAAACAATTGTCAGATGAACGATGCATTTGAAGCAGCATGCGAAGGTATCAGAAAAGCATCTTAAGGATTGGTAGCAAATGCTCCCCACATCTTATAAGTAGTATCACTCTCAGTGGTCAACATTATAGACATTTGTCTAGACCAACCAATATTGATGGTAACAAGAGATTTCAAAAAAGAATGAGAAAAAAAGCTCGTTAGATCAAAATTCCAAATGAATGGTCTAAGCAAAAATTAGGGCAAAAAAAAAAAAAAAAAAAAAAAAACTTGTTAGGCTGCAAACCCAAAAAGGCGGTCTAAGCAAAAATTAGAGCAAAATAGACATGTGAATATTCTCAGGAAACTCTTGAAGAAGACGCTGAGCAGAACTTTATTTCAATGCTACACTGGGCAAAATGATTCAGATCAGTTGAACAAAATATGTGATGATGAATGTAGCAACAGATACATTGGTTGAATCATCAAGTGGTCACACAGAACTAATTTGGTGAAAAGTCAAGAACTAATACTGGGGAAAATTTTTGTGTTTCTCTCATAATCTTTCTTCTACTATTCTCTTTCCTCTTCGATAATTCCTTTCATTTTCTTTCTCCTTCCTTGTAATTTCGACTTTCTTGTCAAATACATTCAATTTCTTTGTGTTGGGTCATCCATCAAAAAAATTTCCTTTTCTACCCATGAATATTCATAAAGTTTTGTCTCAAGCAAATAAATTTATGTTCAAGAGTACCACTTAACATTTCTTTATGGTGGTAATCCTTCAGTTTTTGGGTTGAATCAAAAGAAATCAGGGCAGCAAAAAAGAAAAAAAGAAAAAAGCTCGTTAGGCTGAAAACCCAGAAGGGCGGCCTAAGCAAAAGTTAGGGCGTAAAAAAAAAAAAAAAAAAAAAAGAAAAAATAAAGATTGTCCAGCTTGATTACATAATGGACAGTTCACGTTCAAGTTTCAACTTATGGATGATGAGATAAAGCTTGTGGCCACCTTAGTCACTAAAACTGGGGCAAATTTTGGATTTGCATGGGTCACTCGAGGACATCCTTAGTAAAGAACAGAGAGAGAGAAAGAAGATGAAGGAGAAGAAAACAAAAGTAGAGAAATAAAGCAAAATGGCGATGGAAGAAAATAAAAAAGGGTGACATGAAAGAAAAAGGGACAAATTGAGTCTATTGTTTATGGTGTGAGCACATGTTTGATTGGTCATAGATTTTTTCAGTAGCCATTTCATGTGGATCTTTGTTTAAACCAAAACAAAATCAAAGGAAATTGTGTTCAATAACTCCAGTGTGAATCAGATTTTTTACTGGGTAAAAAAAAAAAAAATCTCTCAAAGTTTGAATATTTCAAAATTCTCTACATACATTGCATCTCGCATCATCTCTGCATATCATGAATAAAAAAGAATAAAAAATCTCCAAACTTTAAAATTTCGAGGGTTTTTGCATTACATGCATTGCATATTGCATCATCTTCAAAAAAAAAAAAAAAAAAAAGATACTTGACAAACACCGTGGTTCCTTACTCTTTGGGCATTCATTGCTCACACTTGTTCAAGCTGAGATCTCTCTCTCGCTCTCCTTTATTTCTTATGCATAAGTTGGGTCTGCCCCACACCTTTACATTTTAAGCTAAAGTCAGGTCAACTCTCTCGTACCTTTAAACTTCCTGTCAAGTCAGGTCCATTCTCCCGCACATTTAAATTTCTATCATTTAATTTCAAGCTCAGAGGCTCATTGCAACTTATGTTTCGGCTCAGAGGCCATGCAATTTACATTCGTGTCATTTACTTCTAGCTCAAAAGCTCATCATAATTTAGTTTCTTGAGCCATATGCCAAGCCTTTACTTTTTGTCTGTTTGTGAATCCAGATCCAGTTGGTTGCAAACATTTACTTTTTTGTCCGTTTGTCAGTTCATATCCAGTTGGTTGCAAGCAATTGTTATTCAGTCGTTTGTCAACCCGTATCCAGTTGGTTGCAAACCTTTAATTTCCTATCCGTTTGTCAATCCATATCTAGCTGGTTGCAAGCCTTTGTTTTTCAGTCATTTGTAAACCCAAACCCAGTTGGTTGCAAACATTTAATTTTCTGTCCGTTTGGGAAACCATGTCCAGTTGGTTGCAGAAATCTCTTTATTTTCCTCTTGTCAACCCATATCTAGTTGGTTGAACCTTTGTTGTTCTCTTGTCGACCCATATCCAGTAGGTTGCAAAAGTCTATTTATTTTCCTCTTGTCAACCCATATCCAGTAGGTTGCAAAATCCAGTCTCTCTTTGTTTTCCTCTTATGTCAATCCATATCGAGTTGGTTGCATAAGTCTTCTATTTTCCTTTTGTCAACCCATATCCAGTTGGTTGCAGGAGTCTCTTTATTTTCCTCTTGTCAACCCATATCCAGTTGGTTGCAGAATTCTCTTTATTTTATCTTTGTGAACCCAAATCCATTTGGTTACAAACGTTTTCTTTTCCATTTGAGATCCTATATCCAGTTGGTTTCAAATATTTTTTTTCCACTCAATTTGTCAACCCATATCAAGTTGGTTGCAAAACTTTTTTTTCCAGCTATGAATCCTTATCCAGTTGGTTCCATATTTCCTTTTTCATACCGGGAAGAATACAAGCATTTAATCTTCCGGCTTCATGTCTCTTATTTTCGAGCTCAGAGACTTGTTGTATTTAATTTTTAGATTGCACCTCGCCCGTAAATGTTTCGTGTTGTTCTTGGACAAAATTAGGATTCATGTCTTTATTTGTTCCTTGCAACGATAATATGCAACTTACAATTTGTCATATTATCTAGTAAGAAACAAATAAAGAGGGGCAACTGTGAACACCTAATTTTGTCTCAAATACTTAAAAATGACCAAAAAAAACTATTTAAATTGTAAACCCCTACTTTCCTAAAAAAAATAATAATAATAAAAAATGAAAAAACTAAAAAGGAGCATATTTCTTTTATTATTTGCAATCAGCTAATATTCAAAAAAAAGAACAAGAAACAAAAAGGAAAAAAAAAAGAAAAAAGAACTAAATGCCAAAGTCTGCAAGGGAAGAGATGCTCATAGGAAAATAAAGAAAGTTTTCAGAAAGCAGAGAAAGACTAGGACAAGTCCTCTTTGTTGGGTAAGAGACCAGACCATAAAGACAAAAGTGAGAAGTTGCAAATAGAACTAAGCAAAAATGAAACAGAGAACAAAAGAGCTATGGAGATTATCATCAAAATAGAGAGTCAAATTGGAATCTTTGCTCAAAGGAAAAGGCATAGCAGTGTGCAGGTTGCACAACTTCAGGCAATGAGAGCAGGTATCTGGTTATAAAACCACACTTCACAGGAAGCAAAAAAAAAAAACCACAATCAACACCACCATCATCAACCTCCATCAACCCCACAATCTCCTTCATGGTGTAATACAATAAAACATGATGTGAACAAAATCCAAGCTTCTTTCAACCAAAATACCCACAAGCCCCAAAAGAGACAAACTTTCAAACCCAAAACAACAAAGCCATACAGTGTTGGCTACCACAACAAAGCCACAGCATCGGTCACTACCTTGTCAACCTACCGGTCTTCATCTTCCTGTCGCATGTCTTACATTAGCCACCGCTTAGCCACCATGAAAGGTGTCTAAAAGCCATCGACCACCGGTCCAAGCAGCCACAGCATATGCCAAAGCACCTCCGCTCCCACAGATCTGAAGCTCTCCTTTTTTCACAACGGTAACAGTGGGTGTTTTATTCTTCTCATTTCTTTTCTGTAATCAAACGTCCAATATCTCATTTGTTTATCATCATAGTCTTTGTTTGTTTCTGCTTTCTCTTTTTCCTTTTATTATTTATCAGTTATACTATGTGTTATTAGGTGAAGAAAGGTAGTATAGCTATTAAGTGTGGACATGTATGTTTCCTTTTTTTTTATTGAAGTCCACCACGTACAGCTAGTTATATAGCTTAACACTATTTATTTGCAAAAAATATAATGAAGCCTACTAGCTAGATCAGCTATCTAAATAGGTCAGCTTTATATTTTAAATTTAAATGTTAAAATAAATGGTTAAGTTATAAATAGTTATTAAGATAATAATAAACATTTTGAAATACTATAACTGTTGCAGGTTTTTAAGGAACAAAAAAAAGTAATGACTGACGTTAAGTTTCTTCTATTTTTTTATTTAATTGTTATTTTATTTTGTTGATTTTCCTTCATATATATCTTGATTTCTTATAGTATATGTTACGGTATTAACAGATTTGAAATCTTAAAAAGTAAAAAATATTTTAAACAAAAACATAAAAGAAAATCTGAAATATAAAAAAGTACAAAAAAATTAAAATAAAAAAAAAAACACAAAAACAAGGATCGTACTATCGCACCTGTTACAATTATTGATAGTAGTGGCTTCATCTACTTTACGAAGTATATTGTGTGCAACATTAAAAAAATATAAAGATAAATAAAAATAAAAAAACATGAAAAATAAATCAATAAAGCTTTATTTCAAATCCTCAAAATGATTTTCAACGTTGGTGTATGATCATTCATCCTCAAGGGCTAATTTAACCGTGACGGTTTGTTAACTCCACATATTTCACTTTGAATCATTTTAACCGTGACGGCTTGGTGATTCAAATTTTATCGTAAAATTTATAATAAAAATATTAACGTCAAATCTATTTTTTTAAAAAGGATTAGCTGAGTTGAGACAGCTTGTTAATCCAATACTCTTTTGAATCATTTTAGCCATGACGACTTGGTGATTCAAAACTTATTATAAAATTTATATTAATAAAAGTAAAAATTATTGAAATCAATACAAATTATCAAAACTTAAACTTTCCATTGATTTTCTTTAAAATTACTTTCAAAAATAAAATCAATCAACACACAAACATTTTCTTAAGAACGACGTAGCTTTGAATTCCTCACTGCACCTGAGGATACGTCGGAGCGGAACTCTTTCCGTCAAGCTAAAATAAAGTTTAGTAAATTATTTCTCTTCTTAATCATATTTATTTTACGGGATAAAATAAATAGTTTTTAAAAGCTATTAATAATTCGCACAATTAATTCAAGGTAACTGTTTTCAATCGGATGTGTCAGGGGTGCAGTGGGATTAAGCTTCCACCCTTCCTTGCACATAATTAGACTCCGAACCTTTGATCTAAAACTTTAAAGACCAGTTTGCAATAAAGGGTTTTCCAATTTTTCCAAAGTAAATAAAATTGGTGGCGACTCCATTGTTTAATTATTTTACTTTCTTATATTATCTATCCTCGTATAACCACATATTCACCTTAACACCCTTTTCTCTACTACTCCCATTTATGCTCATGTTGCCTATGTGCTGACCAACATTTAGCTCCATGTAACATTGTAGGCCTTACTGTTGTTCTACAGAATTTTTCTTTTAGCTTAAGGGAAATTTTGCGGTCATATAAAAACCCAGATGCACTATGCCATTTCATCCATCCTGCTCTGATTCTATGATTTACATCCTCATCAATTTCTCCTCCTTTTTGAAAAATGGATCCCAAGTATCTAAAAATATCTTTCTTGGGCATCTCTTGACCAAGTAGATGCATGAGATCTTGGTCTACATATCTTACAAGAGAAAACTCATATTTCGTATAATCTATAGAAGAATTAATGAATGATTGACCTCGAAGTTATGAGAATAGTGAGAAAACTTCCCAACAAGGGCATAATCATTCATTATTCAGTTGGTCGTCTCCAACTCAGAGCCCGGCCTATATAGAAAACAAGAGTTTTCTTTAAGCCAATTAGGGAGAAAGTTTAGAGCAATATATATATTCTTATATTTTCTAGTAAGTTTCCAATAACCAGCTTTTGTAGCCCCATTGGAACCTTTATAGCTATAATATGCTATGCAGCACCGACACCGACACGGTATACATGACACGATACCACACAACAGTATGAATTTATATTTTCTGTAAATCCTTTGGGAAAATATGAATTTATATTTTTGTGTAATTTATTTATTGTCAAATGAAAAAAATAAAAATGCTCTAAGACATGGAATCCTCTAGATAGAGACAAGTCACTTGTGAGTTATTATGGTGAATCATTTAATTAATTAGATAAACTTCAAAAGCCCGATGAAAGTCAATGAAATTTTAATTCACATCAACTTAAAATTTGATATAATTTAATGGGGAACGGAAACACGAAGAAAGTACTAAAAGTTAAAAAGATTGATAATTGGGTGCTTAAAAGCATAGAAGATACTAGTAAATAACTAATTAACATAAACATATAAAAAAGGATAGGAGATATACCACAACTCCATAAACAAGACTAAAATTCAAAACTAAGACCATGATTAAAACAACATAGTTGATCAGTCATGCATAAGACTCGAACTTGATGCTGACACAAGTGAAGCCATTGCCATTAGCTACTTCCTTTGCAAGAGGAGGAACCTAATCATGACCCTAATGGTCATCATCAGCTTTAACGTTGACTTGAGCAAACATTGCCCCAAAGTTGTTTCTTGCAACCTTAGAAGAAATAGGAACTAGAGTGAGTCCATCATTAACTTGTTGTAAGCGGAGATTTTTACGTCGGGTTCTAGTGTTGAGTCTATTTCTTCTCTGAGCTTTAATTTCATACTTGTAGTGACTAGAAACCACATGATCTGCAAATAATTGTGAGGTTGGGAACACTTGCTTGCATTTTGAGCACATGTACGACCTATTTTTCTTTTAAGGAATGCTGCGAATTCGACCCTCACTATCAATTTCGTCATCATTAGGGGTGGTAAACGAGCCAGGGGCCTTTGGCTCGGCTCGTAAAGGCCTGAGCTCGTTTAATAAAAGCTCGTGTTGGAATCAGGCTTGGACTTGTATAAAAGCTCGTTTAATAAAAAGACCTCAGGCTCTAATTCATAAGCTCGGCCTTAGAGCCTCCCAGGCTAGCCTAGTCTATAAATATTTATTTATATTTTTTATACTACTTGTTATAACTCTCTCTCTCATCAATTTATTTCACCCCATTTTATTGGTTTAACAGACTTTTTGAATGATTTTGTTCTATATTATGCTATTTGGATATATATTGAGTTTATGTATATTATGGAATTACTAGTGTTGTTCTATATTATCCTTCATCCTCCTTCACACAAACAAACCCACAAAAACTCATTCGTTCCACTGTGCACTGCTTGTTTGTGTCAATTTTTTTTTTAATTTTTTTTTTGTTAGCACTTTTTTTTATAATGGGCTAAGATAATATAACTTGTTATCTACCTTCTCTCACTTTATTTTTTATTTATTTATTGTAGACTTTGTAAATTATTGCTGTAAATTGGAAGCTAAGGTTTCTATCTAGAAATTGATTTTTTGTGGAATTTTGTTTTCTTATTTTTATTCTTTAACATGCTAACAGGCTAACAGGCTTCACACAGGCTTTTATTTTTTGTAAATAAACCAGGCCACAGGCCAATATTATATTCGTGACAGGTAACAGGCTAAGGCCAGTCGGACACATTTAAATACAGGATTGGCCCGTTAAGATCAAAGCTCGGCTCGGCTCGGCCCGTTAACACCCCTAGTGACAGGTAACAGACTAAGGCCAGTCGGACACATTTAAATACAGGCTTGGCCCGTTAAGATCAAAGCTCGGCTCGGCTCGGCCCGTTAACACCCCTAGTCATCATCCTTATCATCACGAGCTAGGTGATTATTAGTATTTCTACTCATTTCATTCATTATTTCACTCAATTTCTTATTACCGATGTCATTGGCTAAATAATTAGGTATTAAAGGAGAAATGCTAAAGGGTCTATTAATGGTGGGTCTTGTTTGTTGAGAATAATATAGATGATATGGCTTCATCAATTGGCCCTTGATGGATGAAGCATGTTTAGTAACTATTTCATTTGAGAACTTATCAACGTGCTACCAGCCTCTTCGTTAGGTTATGATGATGATGATGATGCAAGGAAAGATTGAGGTTTTATCACCTTTTCAGTGAATTTGCCTCATCATCATGACCAAACAAAGCTGGTGAATGGTTTCAAACCCACAACCCATTTGTTAGGGCCATTGATCTTTTTTTCAACCCAGCTACCCTTTGGTTCATCAAGTTGGTATGATCCATTCATGGAGGATGAAGATTCATTAGTGTTTTATAATTGAAGTTTGCACATTTAAATCTATTTACTCACACATGATTATTTTAAAAATTTATAATTTAAGTTTGCATATTTAAGTCAATTTACTCACACATTGACTATTTCACACATTTAAGTTCATTTATTCTCACATTGACTATTCGTTTTTTTTTTAATAAACTCAAAGGTATCCTTCGACCGTAACCGAAGACTAATCTCCATCGAGCACTACCGGACCCTTTCGAGGGCGACTCTCCCAAATCATTTTTTTCCATTCCTAAGGCTCGAACTCGAGACCTCTGGTTAAGGGACCCAGGCTCCTTACCACCTGTGCCAAAGGAGTTTGGTACTATTCGTTTTTATATGCACATGCATGTAACCATTTCAAATCATTTTTTTATACACATTTAAGTCCACTTATAAAATAATATTTTTTAACATTAATAATAATTAATAATTAAAATATATAAAACGAACATATTAATAAAAATTAAAAGTAATTAAATACGCTTACATTTTTGTGTACAAAATAACAAGCGTTCACAATGTGGGCATTGGGCAAGTTGGGTCAATTGCCTAAATGCAAATTAAACACATAACTCCAAAAACAAAAGAGGAAAAATTGATAATTTGATATAATAAACTTTGACCTCTGTAAAAAAAGAATAAAATGTTTTTTAAAATCTGCACTTCCTCTCACTAATAAATATATGCCAAAACTGCATACCAAATATATATATATATATATATATATATATATATATATATATATATATATATATATATATATATATATATATGCCAAAACTATTTTGTCATAATAGAACTGTTGCTCATGACATAGGAATAGTGAACACATGATTCTTTTTTTTTTTTTAGAAATTAAAATGAGCATGCAATCATACCATTTAATATATTTGTTCATTACATGACTTTATTGACTCTGACAAAATCCTCCCTTTTTTTAGTCTTAGTGTAAAGAACCAATTCAACCCAAAGCTTAAACTGTACATTAATGATTTTGTATATCACAATACTTAGAAAAAACAAACCATGGAAAATAATATTTTATGAAAATCATATATCTCAATTGAAAATTAAGATATTAATCCCAAAATGAAATGCAAAAAACTATAATCAAAATAATTAGTTGTTAAATTGATCTTTTTTCAAGTTATTTCTCCAATAGACATTTTATACAATAGATTCATAAATTAACCTTGCAAAAAGTAGCATGTTATCATATTAATCCTTCAATAATTACTAGTGGTTTTGAGTATGCGGTAACATGCTAATTTTTATCATATTTCTTAAATGTTATTATAAATGTTATCTATTCTTCTAATAACATTTATAGCTTTTGTAATATTTGTTCTGTCAAATACTTTTTTAAACTATAAGAATGTTTTGGGGAAGGAAATGTTACAAGGACAGATAATGTTAACTTTTAAGTGAGCTTACTATGTTAGACTTAAAATAGGGAATATATTATCTAATATCTTCTCCTTATAATAAGATGGAAGTGTGATTCAAAATTAAAATTTCTCCTCTTAGAATCCGACTTCGATTCTTGAGTATTTTCGTCGAACAATCTATTTCTTTTTTTTCTTTTTCTTTTTTGGTGAAAACAATCTTTTTTTTTGGGTGAAAACAATCCATTTCTTTTACATGGGCGCCTTATTGTAAAACAATTTTCCTATCGGAAATGGAGCAATGTTTTATTCAAAAGGTCAAATAATATATAAGTTGATTCTGAATTTCGTTGGGTTCTATATATCGATAACAACTCGCAAGTATGCAGCACTTGATTAGAAGTTAGTTGTTTTACGATTAATTACATTATTCGTCATAATTGGTGTTAGGCTAGCGGAAACAAAATTTCATCCAGAGGAACAAGCTCTCATTTAATTTGTCATTAGAGTGCAAGCATACATCTCATAAGAACTAATTAACATAACCAAAGGAATGGTAATAGAAAAAGAGGTGAATTGATACTAATAATCCAACACATTTAATTAGTTACTCATCAAGTTTGAACTTGATGTTGGCACTAGGCCATTCCCATTAACGTTGACTTTAACGGTCAGCCTCGACTTTAACGTTAACTTGTCCATTTTGACCAAACCTTGCAGCAAAGTTGTTTCCTGTAACCTCAGAAGAAACAGGAACTAGAGTGAGTCCATCATCAACCTGTTGCAAGCGAAGATTTCTACTTTGGACCCTAGCATTGAGCCTCTTTCTGCGTTGATCTTTGGTTTCATAATAGTAGTGATTCGAAACCACATGACTTGCAAAAATTTGTGATGTTGGGAATACTTGCTTGCATTTTGAGCATGTGTATGACCCGTTTTTCTTGTAGGGAATGCTGTGAATTCGACCATCACCATTAATTTCATCATCACCATCATCATGCTTATCTTCCTGAGCTCGATGATTATTTATGTTTCTGTTTGTTTCATTCATTATTTCACTACAACTTTTACGTCTAGATTCATCAAGAAGAAGGCTGGTCAGTCTTGTTTGATGAGAATAGTCAACATGATTGGGTTTCATCAGTCGACCTCTGATGAATGAAGCATATCGAAGTTGTGAATTCAATAAATTTTTCATTTTAGCACTGATAACTGTGCCACCAACTTCTTTGTTAGGTTGTGACGATGATAATGAAGCAAAGAGAGGTTGAGGTTTTATCACCTTCTCGGTGACACTTGCCTTATCATCATGACCAAGCAAAACTAGTGAATTTTTTTGAACACACACCCCATTTGCTGTGGCCACTGAGTTTTTTTCGACTGATCAGCCACCATTTGGTTCAAGTCAAGTTGATTTGATTCATTAATGGAGGATGAGGATGCATTAATGGTGGGGTTTTGAGAACTCGATTTTGGAAGCAAAGAAAGGAGGGTAGTGCTAAGGTGGTTTGCCATTGAAAAATGGGGTGAAAGCTGATGGTATCCAAAGGCTTCTTCTGTGTTAAGGGGTGCATTGTTATGAAGGTCAAGGACCATTTTATATCAATTTTTTTGGATTTTTTTATTATTTCTTGTATTATTTTTGTATTAATTATCTAATTGAAAGAATTTATTAGGCTTATAAATTTGAGCCTAATATGTTAAATTATTCCATTGAAAAATTTCAACGAAGGAGTATCTATCAATTTGTAGAATATAGAAAACTTTTTTAATGGGTACCAAAAATATCCAATAAACGATTTGACCGTTTCGTTGAAGGTAATTAAAAACTTAGGTAGGTTAAACAAGGTGCACGTATGAATTTGTTTCAAAATCTCCACTTAAATGGAAAACATTTACAACTCGATTGACCAATGAAATTGTGCTGTAATGATATACTTATCCTTTTTGTGTTAGGGTACTTTTAGGATAAAATATATTTTAAGATATTGTTCATATTACTTTATTAATTTATTATTTACATAAAGAAATATTTAATTCAGTTTCTATATGCTTATTTTTTTCAATTTTATCTTTGTTATATATCCTTGTAAAAAATTGACATAGAATTATTGGAAATTTTAAAAAACTAAATTAGTAATAAAGGTTAA
>JAVKPL010012977.1:0-68386 GCA_032173675.1 Gastrolobium villosum | reverse complement strand
AGGTTGGGCCAAATTATGAAGCCTGCAACTAAAAGCTTGAAATGATGGAAATCAATTAATCTATTGCAGTTGAACGTTGCAGTTGTGTGATGTGGTGGTTGGTTGGGGACCACTACATATGGTTATATTCTTACTCCCTAATTTGTCTACTAGTGCAAATTGTTCTCTTTTGAGATGTAAACATGTGGTCTACAAGCAGAAGAATACCTGAAAACCATGAAACTAGCATAGCTTTTGTCTTCTTTTCAAAATAAAAATTAAATACTCATTTTAATGGCAGACACACAATTATTAACTCATTTTCAATAAAAAATTACTAATATATATATAATAGGTTATTTTATTTACCATTTTTTATTCCTATCATTGTCTACCATCTTAAAAAATCATTAGATCAGAATCTTAATTAATATTTATTTTTCTCTCTCATCTTTAGATTATGATCTCATGGTGCTCAAGAGTGGTAGGCGAAAGTAAGCAAAAAAAAGTAGATAAAATAACATATCCATATATATATATATATATATATAATATCACTTGATATAAGGTTTTATTTCAATCAGAAATTTATAACTTTATATTAAGGTTGTGCATGATAATCTTCTCGAAATCAAGTTTTTTTTTTTAATTTTTGTTCCTGAGAATTGAAATGAATAGAAAACTCGTTTAGTAAAATCGATTTATATTTTATTTGGGATGAACAGATTTAACTTTTGCGCTGGGGAATAAAAAAAGAATAAAAAAAATTCTATTTTTTTGTTTCAGGGTACAACATGAAAACATTTGTCTCTCTCAATAACTCTCCATCATCACCATCACCATCACCATCCCGACATAGCCACAGCCACCATCGTCGTACCACCACCGTCATCGTCACCACTACCACCACCATCACTGCCACTATGCCACCGCCACCACCACTACCATCACCACGGCACCGCCACCACCACTACCATCACCATGCCACCGCCACCATCATGCCACCAGCACTGTCGCAGTCACTGCCATCACCACCACCATCACCATGTCATCACCACCACTACCACCGTCGTCGGCACCACCATTACCACCACCATTGTTGTCGCCGCCATCTCCACCACGATCGCCACTACCATCACCATACCACAACCACCACCACCACATCATATGAAAAGGAAAGTGATGATTCGAAAAAAAATTATGCTTAATAGGAATATTTTTTATTCCATTATTTGTTGCATTATCAAACGCAATTCTCATTTTCGGAATAAAAATAAAACATGTTATTAAATATATTTTTTTCAAAAACTGTTCTAAGACACATAAATAGAAAAGAATTATTTATTTTTCAGAAATAGTGCCAGGGAACAAAATGGTTGTCATGCAGATCCTAATAGTAATACATAGTTATAATATTAAAGTTCAGAAATTTAACTATATACTATGAGTAATACATAATTATAATCACTTATAATATTAAAATTGTTTTTTTCTCTCTCCTTAGTAACTTTTCAAAGACTCGACGATTGGCCTGAGCGAAAAAAAAACTTTAGTGTTATAATTATATACTATGGATAATACACAATTATAATTTTTTGATTGGGCAAAACTTTGTATCAATTCACACGATAAATTATTTTGCCTATATATATATATATATATATATATATATATATATATTAAGGGGACTATCTCCCAAATTTATATAAATCTTTCTCTGAAATCTGCATCCTTATTCTTGTTTACGAGAAAGGTAATGTATATCATAAATTCGTCCCTCTCAAGTGCAAACTTATTTTTCTTCGAACTTTTTTTTTTATTATTTTTAAATTGACTCACTCCTAATTATTTGTCCTCATATAGTTTCTTTTGTCCCTCAAAACTTTTTGTCGATCACCACCGTTTATATGTGATCCATTAATTATTTTATATTAAAAAAATTAATGAAATTATGTTATCGAAAATAAACACCGATTTTATATTCGGATTTATTAGCTGATGAGCTGGTTTCTGGTTATTCCAGCCCAACTGGCTAATTTGGTTTTAAAAATTATACTAATTATTAATTAAGAAATATTCCTTCCTGCAAGTGATTACTTTAACATTTGAATATTTGTTTTTTAAAGTATAATTCGCTTGTAATTATGTTTCTTTTGTTGATAGTTCAGTTGGTGCTATAAAATTGAGCAAGTGAGGATGAGAGTATGTATTCAATTCTCCCTAATATCATCTTTGGGAAGGTTTAAAGCCTTAATCCCGAGACCCATCCCGAATCGGACTAATCATGAAGCGATGAGCTAATTGAAATATCTCCAAAAATTTCTCTTGTTCGTAAAGCGGCATTTGATTATTAGATCAACTAGTTTTAAAAAGTTACTCAATATCAATTGAATTTATTAATTTTCACATGACCTTATATGTATCATTTATACTTTTATGTGTGTATAGGAGATAAAATTATCTCCTACAATATAAGAAATATTAGTCTTATATATATATATATAGGGATAGGATATTGTAACAAACAAGTATTGTTACAAACAATGTTACAACCACCAATCTTACCGTTAAATTGATTAAATTATCCGACGGTCCTGATTTAATGTATATAAAGCCCCCTTTCTTCCCTTCTTTCTCTTCCCTATACGCTCTGCCATCGCCCATAGCCAGAGACGTGATGGCGCCGCTGCCCATATCCTCCGTCTCGCCATCGCCGCTGCTGCACTCTACTGCCGCTGCCATTGCCGTTTATCCCTTATCCCTCTCTGCTTCTCCAGTCTCAATTGTCTTTCTCCTAGAAGGTGGTGTTTTACCAAGGCTACGAATCCAATGGTTTACTTGCATATGTGTCTGTCTCTTCTTTATCAAATTCTTTTAGTTGGTATTTTTGATTTGATTTTTTTCACATTCCCATGAATAATTATGGTTTAGTTTTTAGCCCTAATTGAATTGAAAAAATGACCTGGTTCTTGAATCGGTTGGAATAAAATGATTTAATTATTAAATTAGTTTGAAAAAATATGATTCTTTTGTGCTGTTCGATTTGGATTGGCGGCGGTGATGATGGGCATCGGTGGCGACAGAGATGGGCAGAGACAACGGAAACCCTAGCTCGTGGAAGAGTGCGGAGGTGATGCGCAGAGCGTATAAGGAGAGTAGAAGGGAAGATATATATATATATATATATATATATATATATCAGGACCGTCAGATAATTTAATCAATTTAACGGTAAGATTGATGGTTGTAACATTGGTTGTAACAATACTTGTTTGTTACAATATCCTACCCCATATATATATATATATATATATATATATATATATATATTAAAGGTTGTAGGGAAATAATTTTTTATAGAAAAATGTACACACTTATAGTCTCTTACTCTCTTACATAATTGATAATAAAATTATGTAGAAACTAAATACTAAACAAGTAACTACCATTGTTTTTTTTCCTTGTAATTTATCTTTTTCTAATTCCCTACGACCAAGCTGGACCTAGTAATCAAGGGACATTTGGGTTGAATTGATTCTTTACATGATATTAGAGCTTCAATGTCACATGTTCGATTCCCACCAGCCCCCACTTTCTCTTGTGGAATTTGCTTGATACATCATCCACCCTTCAAGTCCAATAATAAGCTTTTGTGTGAAGGGCGTGTTAGAGAATAGTATAAACCATTAAAAAACTCTTATCTACCAGCTTAATCTTTTAGATTGAATTATTTATTTACAGTTATAATGAAGAAGAGGATTATACATGAGTATTGAGCTTTCCTTGTATAGTGATGGCATTACCTGCTTATACCGTCCTAATATGATGACATTCAATCTCATTTGTAGGTTCAAGTGACTTCTGCAGCCTATCCTATTTGTAAAATGCTTATTTATGGGCTATGCTTTTTGGGTAAAGTATGTATCATTTTAAAGGATGTAAAGTTGTGTCATTTTAAGAGAGAGAAAGAGATAGATAAAGGAGGAGAGAGAGTTGACAAAAAAAAAATAAAGGTATGAGTCTCACTTCTTTGTGAGAGTGAAGGGATATAAGTTATATCATTTAAAAGGATAAACATTTTTTCCACGCTTTTTAGGTCTAGATGGAACCATGTGCCAGGCCATCGAGGAGACCTAGAAACTCTGTGTTGTTATGGTTATAATTGTATATTTACTCCTTAAATCTTTATTATTAGGTTTTAAGCAATAAATAAGTTGGACCCTCTATCCTGATCCAGAACAATATGTATACGTTTGTGATTCTAAATTCTAATATGGACATCGTGATGGAAGGTATGGTATTATTTGGACACAATCATTAATTTCTTTATGTTGTTGGCGCTTGAAATGACTCAATGTTGTAAATTTCACAAAGAACCTGCTGGTTGTATTGATGAGTTTCAAAATCTCCTTATGTGTTTTCGTGTTTTTGAGATCTTTCTTATTTCTTTGCATGTCGAGTGATGTCAAATTTAATTATATGGTTATTTTTCATCATATTTCTTCTCCGTTTCTGCATTTTTTTTGTTTTATTTTCTATTACTTTGTTTTGCAGCAAAGGAGCTATATGTGTTGCTGCAACTATGGTATTCAGACTGTTTTCCTTATTATTATTATTTTTAAGATTTAAGATTTTGGTTTAGTTACATTTGTGAGACTATTGTTTGAGATTTTTATTATGGAAAAATATTTATTATTTTAAAGGACGTAATTTTGAGTCATTTTAAATTAAATGACATTGTTCTGGTACATAATTGGTCTTTTTTATATTCCCTCACCTCCATACCAAAAATATGTCATTTCATCTAAAATCACATAAAATAATTTCATTTAAAATGACAAATATTTTATGGGGTTTATTTTTCTCATAATTTCACACACCATAAAAAGATTTAAATTTTTTGTTTTTTTAATAGATAAATGTATATTTTTAAATTCTTACCAAAAAAACAAATGACAAATATTTTATCGTTTTTATTATTCATTTATATGTCTTTGTTTGAGTGCGATGCATATTTTTTTTTTATCATAAATGATGTCTTCTTTGAGCACTTCGATTTGTTTTTAAGCTAATGGGTCCTTTGTCAGAGATTATCATTGACATAAGCTTTAATTAATTGTAATGTGACTGTAGGCCAAGCGTTGGAACATGTTTTACGTCGTTTTGGTAATAAGGGAGTTATTAACATTATGTCAGATAATAATTATGAGTGAAACAAAGTTGTAGAGCGCATAGTTTAAAAAAAAGAAAAAAAAAGAAAAAGAAAAGGTAGACATAAAGTTCTGTGAGTGTGCAATATAAGATAGTTGTTTTATATGACATAAGACAACTATTCCCTTAATTTAAAGATATAAACTTTTCACCAATATATATATATATATATATATAAACTAATCCAATATAAGCTTCAAAGTACTTATTACTTTATCATTAAATTAATTCCTAAATCAGAATTTCATTATACTCATTTATTTTGATTTGGCGAAAAAAAATGACTAATTTAAGAATACGTACTACATTAATTATTGTTTTTTTTTAAATTAAAATAATATATATATATATATATATATAATATTTTTGCCACTACTCCACATATAATAAGTTAGGATCATTTCTGATTTTTATTTATATATATATAAAAAGCATTATGCTTTTGTTATTCAATTCCTGCTATTGAACAGGCCTCGTTTAAGCGGCCTTTATGCAATATATATATATATATATATATATATATATGAAGTATTGCTTTCCATGTAAACAACTAAGGGAGATCTTAGTTTATTCTGCTTAGTTATTATGTAAACTATATTATATTATATATATTTATAATATATATATATATGATATATGTATATATATATATATATATATAAATAAAGTTTACAAATTACAATAAAACCCTTCATTAATTCACTTAGAATTACATAAAACCCTTCATTAATCAAAACGACGGTTCTGGGGCTACAGTAGATAAATCTATTTAAAGTTACTACATTAAATCTGTTTTTTATATATTTTTATATATATATATATATATATATATATATATATATATATATGTATAGGGTTTTATAATTCTCATTTAATATGAGAATTCAATTTTGTTACACACATTTTTAGTTTATATATAACAAAAAAAAGAAAAAAAATCATGGCACATATAAACGAATTTCTATAACATTACACAAAATTTTTTTTTATCTCTAATAAACATAAAACCCTATATATATATATATATATATATATATATTAGTCAAAAGCGCTTATATATTTAAATGATGAAAATATGATTTTTTTTTAATAAATAATCAAATTCAAATTAAAGATGATATAAATCAAGCATAAAATGTTAGTTTATTATCTTTAGATTCACTCAATTTCAGCCTAATGTACAACTAAATGAATCGCATTAAAAAGCATGATGTTAAACAATAAGCAAATTTCCTTTATGTCAAGTTAAATCTTAAACCTCCATCATTTTTTGGGGAAAAAACAATGCAAATTCTTATCCGTCCTTTTACGAGTTCATTGTAGGTTTTTAGGACCCACCAGTGATGCCTATCTTTAGTGACTACCTTAAAATATTGCCTCAAATGCTATAAACTTTATCACTTTAACATGGTGGAACTGGGGGGAGAAAAAAATGCTTTCTTAGGTTAGGTGGTAGGAAATAGGATTGGAACATTGAACATGGCTCAAATATCTTAGCCCACTTTGACAAAGACAACATGGTCCTATGCATCTAGCTTTGGAACCCTAATAACCAGCTATTAACCACACATTAATGGACCTAACCCAGATGCAAAGAATTCCAATGGGTATCAAAAAAGAATCTATGGTGCCCTTGCACTTTTAGGTTCACAAAAGAGGTTGGTCTATGTTCTTATAAGAATAAGGCACCTTCACGTGAGTGTTGATCAATGGGATTGATTCTATGATACAAAAGTTAAAGCTTTGCATACGGTACACTTGGATAGCATCTCCGAATATGGATGGGAAAATTAAACAGAAATAATTAGGAAGAAATTTTTTAACAATATGATTCACTGATTTATGTAAAGAATCGTTATAATTTAAAAACTTAATTTGTTAAGTGAAGGTTATATTAATAATTTTATATTTTTTTAATGGATTTTATAAGAGTTTTGTTGTAGGAAAAAATAATTGTGTTATGTTATAGAGATTCATTGTGTTTTTTTTTGCTAATAAAAATGTTGTGTGTGTAAGAAAATTTTTGTGATCATATTAAATGATAGATGATAAATCCTTTTTAATATACCCCTTAACAAGAGTACTTTAGGTTTGAAGGATAAATAATACACCGACTCTTATTTAGGTATGCTAAAAAACTCTTTAATATGATATCATATAGAGAAGAGTAAATATCTTTTTTGGTCCTCAGCAAATTTTACGATACCCGTTTTAATCCCTAGCAAATAAAAAGGCTATTCGTGGTCCCTAAGAAATTCAAAATTGATCCATTTAGTTGAAATTGTGATACCTCACAAATTCAAAAAAGATCCACATTAGTCCCTCAAAAGGACTAAAATGGGTCTACTTTAAATTTCTTAGAAACCACAAATAGCCTTTTTTTTTTTGCTAGGGACTAAAATGGGTATCGTAAAATTTACTGATGACCGAAAAAGGTATTTACTCTATAAAAAATTATTTGAACCTAAAAATTTAAGCAATTGAGTGATTTCTCTAATGATTTACCAGGAAATTTTTTTAATTTGTAGCCTATGTGATAAGATCTACCCTGATTCTAAATTTGGAATAAGATCTAAGCAAGTAGTGGCTTTGTCATATCCAAAACATGGTTTTTTTTGATTACCAAAAAAAAAAAAAAAAAACATGGTTTTTAAAATTAAGAGATGCAATTAGGTACGATATTAAAGTGATTGCGCATTTCATATATTCATAGCAAATTTGTCATGTTGCATCCACTTGTTCCAATAGCATGGGTTTGGACCAAGCTTGTCCCCAAAGTGACTGAATAGAAAGGTCATTTAATTTTAGCAAAATGGGTGGGGAGAATAAAACAAACACTTTTGGAGCATTGGTCGGCGGATTCTAGAGATTTAGTAAATTAATGAATTTAAAAATTGATCAAGATTAATTAAAACTCGTATTATGATTTATGAGTACGTGGTCCAGTGAAATTCCACACGCAAACGTAACATTCCATGGAGAGGGATTGTGCCCTTTCGGAACAAAATTATAGGAGAGCCTCTCAAAATATCATTGAAGTGCTTTTCACTTTTTTTCTTTTGATATGATAAAAGGGACTACTATTTACAGAAGAACATCCTATGATATGTGGCTGAGTATATTACCATAACGGGTTAAGGAATCAACAACTCGAGAAGAAAAAAGTTTCATAACGTCATTTTTCTCTTCTTTTTTATGGAATGAGTATTTTTCATAATATTGAATATAGATAATCTTAAAAATTTAAGTGTGAGTATAAAATATCATATTAATTATGAATAAATTAAGTTTTTTTTTATAAATTTTAAGATTATTTTTTATTTTCAATCTATAACTTTGATTATTTAATTTATAATTCTAAAATTGTAAAAAAAAACTAATTTAACCAAAAAAATTAAGTTGTTGGGTGAAGACTTTTTTAATCGTTTCTATTATTTTTTATCATAACCCCTCATGTAAAAGTCCTTTGGACTTGAAACGTGGATATTGCACAGATTCAATTTTTTATTTACCTTATGCTTCTTTAATTCCATTAAAAAGTGAGGAGTGGTGAGGATCAAACTCCTAACCTTGTGGTCACTGAAACATTAAAATCATATAAATAATCAATTCAACCCAAAAATTTAATTTGTTGGGTGAGAACTTTTTCAACAAAAACAAGATAATAAAGTACTCCCCTTGAAAAAAAGAGAGTATATTCTACAATTTCTTAACTGAACTTTTTAAGTTGATATGTGTTAAAAGGCTACCCTAACCTAATAAAAAAACCTCTCTCTTAACAATGGAGAGCAACAGTAGGAAAAAGTTAGAAAGCGAAGAAAATGATCTTTTGGAGTTGAGTGTCAAGAAACCAAAAGAAAACTTGGTTGAGGACTCTCCTATAATGGAGCAAATGAACGATAATGGAGCAAATGTCGTCGGTACCAAAGACGCTGAAGGTCCAGTTACTTTCGTTACAGAGAAAGGAATCGTCCCAGGCGGGAGATGGTCTCGTACAAAGACATAGTCCAAATTAATTTTTATAACTTTATTTTTTAAATTTTTAATTTTTTTTTCTTTTCAAAAGACTATTTAACTAAACGACGAGGAGGACGGTGTGGGAAGTGATGAGGAGAACCGGATGGACATCCATAGAAGGGAGGAAGATGAAGACTATGTAGCACCAATACTAACACGGGACACGTGACACGATATGACACGACACTTTGACACGTTAATTTTAAAAATGTTAGATTTTGACACGTTAGGACACGTTTTGATATTAAATAATATTTTTAATTTATTTAATGTTTATTATATTTAATATTCAATAATTTAACAAAAAAATGAAACTAAACTTATAATATTCATCAATTTTGCAATGAAACATAAGATATCCCAAATATTTATATTAAACTCAATAAAATGGTAATCGTAATATAACGGATATAATAATTGGAACTAAAAACTCAACGCAACGCAACCTTTGAATCTTTTTTTGAATTTTTATAACGCGTGTTGGAGTGTCGGTGAGTGTCGGAAAATGTCGGAAACAATACGTCAGGGTTTTTGAAGTGTCGGTGTTTCATAGGATGAAGATACTCTTATGGAAGAAGAATTTACAGGTCCCCAAGTAGACCCGCTATGCCCAGTGCATCACTTCTCTATGAAGCAACACAGAGAAGACTGTAAAAATTGGAAGAGTGCCCTTATTATTAAACTGCTGGGGAAGAAGATAAGCAATAGATTTCTGATGACTATACTTCTAAAGCTTTGGTGCCTGGAAGGAAAATTTGATATTATAGACCTTGATAATGGGTATATACTCATCAACTTCCACGAAGATAAAGACTACTACGATATCTTGCATGAGAACCCATGGATAGTGGTAGATCATTACGAGATAGTCCAGAGGTGGAGATTGACATTTAACCCTTAGGATGACCAAGTTGAGCGGCTGGCAAAATGTCTTAGAATCCCAGGTCTCCCACTTGAGTTTTATTCCTCTCAACACCTCTGGAGAATTGGTAATTTGTTTGGGAAAACCTCGGAACTCTCTACGAATCAAATGGGGGAGAAGGTGAATATGCAGATAAAGTGAAATATGTTAGAATATGCGTTAAAGTGGATATAGGGAAGAACTTCATCTCCAAATTACAACTTTGAGGGGAAATTTTACCGGTGACGTATGAAGGGCTCTATTTAATATGCTTTGGTTGTGGGAGGTATGACCATAGACAATATACATGTTTTGGAGGGTGGGCATTACTAACGGAACATTGACCAAAATGTCACTTTTCACCAACTTTTTTATACAAATGCCATACGAACAATGTTATTTCCCAGTATACCACGCGGGCCAGTTCGCTACATTGCCCAGCGAACTTGGTTTGCTGATGTGGCACGTTTCTGGTGGACAACAAGTTTGCTACTCCCAGCAGCGAACTACATTGTCAAAATGTCAGTCTGCTCTAAGCAAAAGTAGGACACGTGTCAGTCACGTAGAAGTTCGCTAGATTACATAACGAACTATGACGTTGGATGACTTTATAAAAGATAGGGGATATAAGAGACCCAAAACCATCCTCGAAGGGAAACATTTTATTAGAAAAAACACTTGCTTCTAGTTTGGGAGTTGACTCTTCGGTGACTTTGTAAAGTTTGTACACATGTGAGGATGAAGACAAAAGGAATGGCTGAGACCTTAATATCTACCAAACCTTAGTCAGTGATCAATGAACATATTGATCTAGAACTGCAGGGCGCAACCAAAAAGCATCTCAAAGGTATTATTTTGTCATTTATGAGGAAGCATAAGGTTAATATGGTGATTCTCCTTGAGACTGGAGTGAGTGGGACTAAGGTGTCCGATATTATCAAAGACTGGGCTTCTCTAATTTCTTGATAGAGGAAGTGATGGGCTTTATTGGGGTAATTTGGGTCTTATGGAACCAAGCCTCTATTTCTGTGGCCTTCTTGGAACAAAGCCACCAATGTATCCATATGCAAATTTCTTGGCCTGATAATCTTGTTTGCGGTGTATGCCAGCCCAGATTTTGAACAGAGGAAATCTTTCTGGGGGGAGCTTCATCTCTTCCATTCCCAGCACTAAGAGTCGTGGCTGCTCATCAGAAACTTTAATAAGATTATGGGTGCAAACTAAAAACGTGGAGGAGCCCCTATCGGTTTCAACAAATGCTCAGTCTTCGCCTTAGTTTTGGATGACTGCAATCTCTTGGATTTGGGAGGTGCAGGTCCTGTTTTCACTGGAATGGACCTAAATTATCTCACTTGGACCATGTTTTTAAAAGATTGGATAGAGCGGTGGCGATTAATTCTTGGAGAACTAGGTTCGAGAGGGCTGCTGTGAAAATTCTTCCTAGAGTTTTCTCTTATCATAACCCCCCGTCAACTTGTTTGATGATTTTGATAAGTGGGAAGAACGCCCTTTTCGCTTATTTTCTCCCTGGCTTGATCACCCCAACTTCACGCATGTCTTATCCAACAATTGGAGGAATGATATGGATTCTTTTTGTAATCTTAGTCTTCCAGTTCTGACTCTGTGTGACTAGAATACTAAGACCTTTGGGAACATTATCTAAAGGAAAAACTCTATCCTCCGTAGGTTAGCCGGAATTCAACACAGTTTGGAGAAAAATTCGAATCACTATCTGGAAGGTCTAAAGGTTAAACTTCAGAATAATCTCGAGGATACCCTTACGGGTGAAGAGCAACTGTGGTATCAAAAATCCAGGATGGCTTGGATTCGTGATAGAGATAGGAATACCATATTTTATCACATTACTGCAGTTACAAATTATCAAGAATGCTTTCAACTTAACGATGGGTTTTTTTTTTTTTGGTAAACAAGAGGGGCTAGAGCCCCAAAAGAAACAAACAGAAAATGAAAAATGACAGAAAACTAAAACAGAAAGCAACTAAAAAGACTACTCCTAAGTATCAATAGTGCCAATTCCAAGATCAAAAGTATCCACTAAAATCAAGGGCAACGGATTCTGAGGAGAAGAGTGAATACAAAGGCCAAAGCTTTTGTTGATAGCATATTTGGCCAACCAATCTGCATACTTATTAAAAGATATGGAGATATGAGTAAACAAAACAGTCAATTCCTTGTCCAACCAAACTCGAATCCTAGCCACCAAAGGCAGTTTTCGAGTGTCATTACCAATGATGGTAAGTAAGTGATGGGACAAAAATTTGTTCCTATCTAAGCTCATTTTGATGGTGAAATTCCATTTGTTCCTTCATCTGGTGACCAATTTTTGCCTCATAAACATATTTCTAGAACTTAGGAACAAAAGCACCATAAGGGAACGGATGATGATGTAATCAGTTGAGAATACAAGAAAAGGGAAATGGACTGACTCATTAATACACCTACTCCACTAACTCACGCTTTCTGACCACTTTGCAGGAAACGTTGAAAAGAAGCTTCCAAAAAGTATAAAGAGGTACAACAATCAAGCAGGAAGAAAAGTGTACAGCAGAGAATAAAGAGTTACCATTGGGTGAGAGAAAAAGCAAGCATGGGAAATTCAGAAGAAAAGGCAAATCTCAATAATAAGTTATCCCATCCAGCAACTTGCCTCACAAAAGAGCACTGTTCACACCGCCTCTTCATGCAATCGAGAAACAACTCAAGTGGAATTATAAGTTTTTTATCCACTCTTCTGGCCTATAAATAGGATGTTCCAACACAAAGAAAGTATTGAATTCCTTAAGAAGAAATCACTTAAATTAAGGACATCCTTCATGTCTTAAGGAATTGCAGGAATGTCAAGGCTATATGGATGAATTGGTTTGTTAGTGACCCTCTTGTGGATTTCTTCACATCAAACTTAGATGTTTGGCTTGGAAAAAACCTATTTGGTTCCTGGAACCATATTCAAGTCTTCAAGTGGATTGATATATATATATATATATATATATATTTTTTTGGAGATAAGTGGATTGATATTTTCATAACAACTATTTGGTACCTTTGGTTATAGAGGAACAATGAGTCCACATCCTATATATACTTTATGTTTGGCTTGGAAAAAACCTATTTGGTGGTCCTGGAACCAATATGACCTCTTGTAAGGGGGTGTGCAAAATAACTAAAAAAGTGGGTCGAACATATTCAAGTCTTAATCGGTTTTAAGTGGATTGATATATATGTTTTTATTTTCTTGTTGTTAATTTTTATAACTTTATTTTTTAATCAAATAAAATGCCTATGAATATTTTAACAAAAAAAAAAGGAGTTTATCGTTGTTTCAGTTTCGTGCAATAAAACCCTGAAAAGATTTTCAAAATAAAGATTGATTGGTGCAACTTTGTCTTTTTGTTTGAGTTGTATGTATGGCAGTGCATCACATCTCAATATCTCACTCACACATGTTTCAGGAAAGAAAGATGCTGCGGGATATACCTTGAAAAAACATGCGTTAAAACTAAATAGTGACCTTTTATTAAAAAAATAAATATATAGTGATGTTGAATTGGTGACAAAGCCTTTGTGAAAAATTACACATAATATTAACTTCATTAAAAATTGGGCACTCTTGGGTGTGTGTGTGTTCCAGCCCTTTCTTAAAACATAAAAGCTAGATGTAAAATTCACTTATTTTTGGATAATGTATTTATTGCCCCCACAAATGGATATACAGTGGACACCGCCCAATTGCAATAATTAGATATGTGTCAAAATCTGAGTTGATGTATATTATTTTTTGAGTACAAATTTTATTTTGAAAATTTTTATATATATATATATATATATATATATATATATATATATGAAAATGTAATATTAATATGATAATTATTTATTTTATTACAATCAGGTAATGTTCGACTAATTAGCTTATATGTATGATGAGAATGGTTATATTTATAATAAAAGTTATTTATAAATTCTATTATGTATTATGGGTAATATATACTATTTGAGCATGTATTGCTGTAATTAGTATAATTTATAAAAATTTATAAATATAACCTACCCAAAATATGATTTATCGTTTCAAATAGATTAAAAAGAAGTCATTTTATGTAAAAATCCGGAGGTTACAGAAATTTTTTTGGTAATCCCAAATAATTAATAGTTAAATTTAAATTTAAATTAGTGAATTTATTGACATACTTAATATTAAATAATAATTTTATGTTAATAAATAAGTATATAAAACTATTTTTTTAAATAAAAACACCAATCTAGATACATATATAACAATTTTTAAAAAATTATTATTTTTTATTAAAATGACAATTGTGATAGTTTTTTTTTTTGGTAAGCGACAATCGTGATAGTTTTGATATGGAAGAAGAGAAATTTGAGTTCTATTTTTACAACAAAAATTTATAAGAATTTAATTTTGATACATCGTTAATATAAAACATTTTTATATTGATTAATTAATGAACGAGTGAGATTAATTAATATAAGATGATAAAATTATTAAATAATAATATAATATATTACCAAGCACAAAAATAGTTTTTTTACATTGATAATATATCAAAAAATTTAAAAATTATTAATGATATCTAAAGACACGTATAAAAAATTTAAAAATAATATCTAGTTTTTTATGAAATCATTTTAGTTACTTAGTTTTAATAACTTTTAAACATTACATACTTTATTTTATTTTTTTGCACTTTTTCACAAAATCCTTATTTAAAATATCTCTAATTTACGAATCTAAATTATTTTCCGTTAATTTTCAACGCAAATAATTTCTACCGCCAACAAATTTATTTTTTTTAAAATATTATAATATAAATTTTGCAACCACAAGATATTGACTATTAGGGATGTTCATCAATTGTTCCAAAACACGGTGACTGAACCGAAAAATCGATAACCAAATTAATCAAAAATCAAAAATTGAAAAAGAAAATCGTATATTTTAATTGGATTGGATCAATTTTTTTGTTTGATTGGTGAAAATTGATCCAATCCAAACCGATTCGAAAGATGTATTGGCTATGCCAATATCTATAGTTACTTCAGAATCTGCATTCACCACTGGGGATAGAGTTCTTAATAATTACAGGAGTTTTCTTACTCCAAAGGTAGTTGAAACATTAATTTGTGTTGGTTTCGGTCCGGTCCTTTTTTCTAATGATGTAAAAGAGTTTATAGAAGAATTTGTAAAGATGGAGATAGTTAATTTACTTTATTCTACTTGTACAATTTTTTAATTTTATATCTTCATTTTATTTTTTTAATTATTAAGTTACTAACAATATTTTGTTATTAAATATTTCTCCAAATACAGAAGTTGATAATGTTTCTGGTGTGGATTCTAAAAATTGATGATGTAAGTTGCTATTTTTTAATTTCAATTATTAATGTATTTATTTAAATTTATTGTTGCTTGAACCCTCTCTTAATCTCTTATTTTCATGAAAGTTGCTTTCTTGTTGGTCATGGCAAAGACCACTTATTGCAAAGATCACGGAGCAGCTTTGAACAAGTTAAAAGAGTGAAATATGGAAGATAAAAATGAAGATTTGAAATCTTGTTATTTTGTAAATTTGAGATTTTGGATGTTATTGATAATAAACTACCTTATTTTAATTTTTTATTCTCTATTACTCTATTTTAACTCTTCATGAATTTTAAGATTTATTTTAGTTTGGACACTTAAATTTTCTAATGGTTTATAAATTTGTATGACTTTATTTTGATATAGTCAATGATTTGTATGGTTAAAATTTTAAAATATTCAAAAAAAAAACTGATTCAATCCAAACTGAATAAATTAAATCAAATTTAAAGATAAATTCAAGCTAAATAAATAATTAAATAATTAAACTAAAGAAATTGAATCAATGATTTTCACTTCAAACCTAACCACAAACAACCCTAACGACTAGACGTTATGCATTGTTTTTGAGTTACTATTGTCAATTTATGGGAACTGTTTGAAAGTTGAAACTACATCAATCCCACTTCATAATAGTTTAATTTAGTTTTGACTTTAACTCAGTGCTTCTGCTTTCCCCAAATCCACAGTAACCATTGGCTGTGACCAAAAAGACACCTCAAGCACTTGGTGACACTAGACTTTGTACTTTCATTTGTTTTTGGGATTTAAAGTATAATTTAACTTCATAATAGTTTAATTTAGTTTTGAAAACTCAGTGCTTCTGCTTTCATTACTACCTATCATTGAATCACACATAACCATTGGCTGTGAAAAAAAAAAATAAAAAATTGTACTTTCATTTATTTTCTACATTATAAATACACAATTCGTATTTTCCTACAACATAAAAATTTATACAACACTTTATTTTATGGGACTCACATCTTTTGAAATTATAAAAAAAGATTACAGCACGTAAAATGAATCTCTATAACATAACACAATCATTTTTTCTATAAGATAACTTTTATAAAACCATATAAATATGATAAAAGTATTTATCCTTTTAAATGACATAACTTATATCCTTCTACTCTCACAAGGAAGTGGGACCCATACTTTTATTTTTATTTTTCAACTTTCTCTCCTCCTTTATCTATCTCTTTCTCTCTCTTAAAATGACACACACTTTATCCTATGTAAAAGTAATGGGTAAAATTTGTATATATCCTTTAACATAACACAACAAACTTTCCTACACACACAATATTTTGTGAAGCCTACACACTTTAAAAAAAAATATGACACGCAAAACGAATCTCTATAACATTACAGAATCACTTTTCCTACGACATAATAAACATAAAACCATAAATAACCACACAATTATAAAATATCAAAATGTAATTGAATAAAGTCACGCAATGTCAATGATGATCCCTTTTGTCTTTTCCTTATTTAAAGAGGCAATAATGGGCCAAAGAGAAAGGGCATATGGGAACACAAAATTGATGAAATAATAACAATAATAAATAGTACAGAGTACACACTCATAATAATGTGCTTAATATTAATATTGATGTGTTGTACCAAGCAATGTTGAATAATAAAAACAATATAATAAAAACAGTGTCGGTGGATTCATGGATTTTTGATAAACTGCCAAGCCAAGCTAAGGTTGTGACACTTTTGTTGTACACCAATTCTTTTCTTTCTCTCTCTCTCTCTCTCTCTTTTTCTGAAACCAAAGACCAAAGCTGAAGCTTATCCCTCCCCACTTGTAACCTTTGCCGTATATTATAGGCAAAAGTGAAACAGAAACAGCATAAGCCATTAAAGGGAAGTTTCAGTTGAGAGATAGGTAGATAGATAGATAAGAGGGTAAGATGAATGGTGGTGAATCGTATGGTGCTGTTGAGACACAGTACATAAGGAGGCATCACAAGCATGAACCTAAGGAAAACCAGTGCACTTCTGCACTTGTCAAACACATAAGGGCTCCTGTTCACCTTGTTAGTTCGCTTCAATCCTACCTTTGTGGATCAATATCATGGTTTTTTGCTTCTAAATTGAGTCTCCTCTGGTTGGTGGAAAAAAAAAGTTTCTTTTTTTAACTTATTTTGAAGATCTTTGCCATTTTGCTTGTTTATGAGTGACTTGTTTTCGTTTTTAATGTTGTATATCCATCTGGGGTGTGTGTGTTTTGGCATTTTTCTTGGTTTTTGTCTCTTTCTAGGGGATGGATGCTTATTCTAGATTTTGGGTTCAGGGTTTGCAAAAGTTGGAATTTTCAGCTTGTGAGATGTTAGTTTTGATTGGTTTGTGTGATTATGAAATCAGTTATGGGGAAGGGGTAGTTTTCATTCTGTTAGGAGATTTCATTGGTTTTTTGAGATATATAAAACCATTAATGTAGCACTAGTCCAACGGCTTAAGCTTTTGGTTAAATTTATAGTGTCACCTCCAATTTCTTAAGTTCAAGAACATAGTCATGTAACTGGAGCAGAAGCTTGTGCTTTGTCTTGTCTTTTTCTTAAAAAAAATAAATTTGTTTGTCAAGTTTTACGATTTAATCCTTGTTGGGATATATAAAACCATTAAAAAGTCCTCACCCGCTCGCTTAAGTTTTTGGGTTGAATTGGTTCTTTACATGGTATCATAGCCTCGGTGTACCGGTTTCGATCCTCACCGCCCCCACATTCATTCAAGTGGAATTTTTTTTTTCGCACAGGTAGTTGGGTCTGTGAAGGTAGTTGGGTCTGTGAATTGTCTACTCTTCAAGCCTAGTGGGCTCTCGTGTGAGATATATAAAATCATTAAAAAGTCCTCACCCACCGGGTTAAGCTTTTGGGTTGAATTGATTCTTTACAATCCTTTTGGTCATAGAGAGCGTGTAGCGGAATATGAAAGAAATTGAAAAATCTTAAGGCTGGTTTTGGTTGCATGTTGCTTAGCAGCTGATAAGAGTTCTTCACTCTTTTGAGTTTCACATCTTTATAATGCCCTTTAACTCTTTGTTCCTAGCAGACTTGTTTTCAGTAAACCAAACAATGCAAAACATTCTTAACTTTTACAAAATTATCTACCACTTTTATTCTTTGTAGGACATTTGTTGACGTTCAGTGTCATGAAATTGAAGGAATAAGTTTATGTGAAGGCGTGTGTCATTATTTGGTGAATTTTGTGGCAAGAGAGAAAAAAAAAATCTGATTACTGATTAATCTGATTAGTTTGTTTCTCTCTGTCAGGTGTGGTCGCTGGTTAGAAGATTTGATCAACCCCAGAGATATAAACCATTTGTTAGTAGGTGTATCATGCAAGGGGACCTTGGCATTGGAAGTGTTAGAGAAGTGAATGTTAGATCTGGTCTTCCAGCTACAACCAGTACAGAGAGATTGGAACAACTTGATGATGAGGAACACATTCTAGGCATGAGAATTGTTGGTGGTGACCATAGGCTGAAGGTATGATCCTTTTTCATTCCCTATTCGTTTTATTTTTCTATTAGACTCTGATAACCAAATATTGTAAGCTTCTACAAAGTGATATTGGATATATGAAATGTAAGTATTGAGTTGAGGTATTAACTGAGAATATTCTACAAATGTAGAAATTGTATATAATCTGATAATTCTACTGCTTATTGTAAAGCCAATCATTAGAGCTAACTATTAATGATTAAATTTGGATGAAAGAAAATAATGCATATTTGTAGATTTTGTTTAGGTTGTGCATTAGAACAGGATACTTCTCTCTTTATTTTTCTTGCTAAAGTTTGTCTTCCGGAAGAGTTTAGTATTCCTTTTTGGAAATCTGAAATTTAGTAATTCATAGTGTACTCGCAACCTTGATTACTCAACTTAATTTGCATTATGTTTGCCTCACTTTTCAACTTTTCATTTTCCTAAATTCATCATCATAATTTACTGTGCCATAATCAATATCCTTGAAAGATTATTTTTGATAGAATAGTCATTTTTAGTAACACTCTTGGATTCACAAATTACAATGCTTGGATATTTGTCTGAATTTGCTGTGACATGCGCTTAGTATACGCTAACTATAAGTTTGTTGATTCAGTTCTTATGCTGGTATGTTGACACTAAGAGATGAATTTACTAGCTATAAGCTGAATGAATGCTAACTCAATCATGTTATGTGGAATTTGCAGAACTATTCTTCCATAATCACGGTCCATCCAGAGGTCATCGATGGAAGACCTGGTACAATGGTGATTGAATCATTTGTGGTGGATGTGCCTGATGGGAACACTAGGGATGAAACTTGTTATTTCGTGGAGGCTTTGATCCGGTGCAACCTTAGCTCTTTGGGTGATGTCTCGGAGAGGATGGCCATGCAGGGTCGAACCGATCCTATCATCATATAATTACTTGTACGAGAGAGTGAAGTTGGGTTCATTACAGTTATATGATCCCAGTTCAGGTGTGGAGATTGGTTGGAGTATTCCTTCCATGTTTTCCCTGAAGTTTTGGATGTTCTTTTCCTCTGTATCCCACTACCATCCCTCTTGCCTTTTTAGCTGTGTATTCATCTTTTGAATAGCTAAGTTTCTATTTTTCTTGAGCACACTGGGATGGGAGTGGGGAAGCTGTTTTTGTGGATGGTGGTGTGTTACTGCAGTTATTTGTAGATATTTTTGTTGGAAAAAGACATTTTCTGCAGTCTTTCACTTTTAATGTTTAGTAGAAAACTTTGTAAGATTTATGTGCTGGCAGGAGAGGACCTCTAACAGTGAATACTGCCTTGTTATTTTGCTATGATTAGTGTAGTTTCTGTAAGTTATCTAGTCAACATTCTCTTGTTTAGGACTATGTTCAAACCACTCGATCGAATTTAGTATGCTGCTGGTTCTTGGTAGGAATCATGCATCTTGCTTTGAGGAGTTTCTAAGAGCTATTTCTTCTTCGAAGTATTGTGAGCGCTTTCAAATTCAACTCTATTTTTCCCCCCTTATGAGGGAGATAAATTCAACTCACAAGAAAAAAAGTTTTAAAACAATAGGTGAATTCTTGATTCCTGGTTGCTTCTTTCTAATCTAACTTTGAAAGGACTGCGTAAGGAGTAATATTTGCAGTACTCTTATGATACATATTTTCTCACTAAATGTGTAGGCTCATGTGACATAATTGCCGGAGGTTATGAGTTAAGGAATGAATGTTTGAAGCTTTACGTCAAGAGACATTACAGTTTGGAATGTTCAGCAGATTAGGAAACATTAGAAATAATGCAAGCTATTAGGCTTCACTTCATATGGGACCAAATAATTATACTGAAATTTATTGGACTTTATGTGAACATAATATTGAATTATATTATCTAATATATCCAACAATTATAAATATAGAAACAAATGAAATATATGTAGTTAGATGACTCTTATATTTCTAACTATAGTAAACATACACACAACTCGTACAAGAGAGAGAGATTGTTAAAAAGTTTTTGAAGAGAGAGAAAATGTCAATTTAATGGTAATTATATAGTCCTAGTAAGTTGTAATGCACCAAAAATAATCCATCTTGCAAATAAATGACCAAGTTCTCTAATGAAATATATATAGTTAGATGACTCTTATATTTCTAACTTTAGTAAACATACACACAAGTCGTACAAGAGGGGTTGAAGTGTTGAAGTAAAATTCAATCATGTCTATGAATGCGTGTGCGAGTGAAATTTTCTTATGTATTTTGTCCTCATCCGTAGCTTGTAATGCACCAAAAATGCAGTGAGGCGAAATAATTACAATTATTTATGCATGGCACCTTCAGCTTGTGATAGAATTGCAATAATTATACTTATGCACCTCCTCAAAAGTTAGCTCAAAGGGTAGAGTGCCAAAGCATTAGTTGCTAATATAACTCTCATTAGTTGCACATACAACCAATGTGGGTTATATACTCAACATAATATTTTCATTGGTGGGATGCATTAAATCTAGATGTAACAGATGCACCAAAGATTTATTCCTGATTGAGGATTAAGGATGGGTATGGATATTCTTATAATTGTACAATTATTTATGCATGGCACCTTCATGCCTATACATGTGATAGAATTGCAATAAATATACTTACAAAGTTTAACTGATTTCAGTTTGAAAGAGACAAATTTCTGCGTATTAATTAGTCCGTACAAAGTAGTTTGCAGAAAGCATTAGTTGCTAATATAACTGTACAAGTCAATATGTGATTATTTCTGGCGTAACTCAATTTTCAGTTTCCTGTACACCACTCGTTAACTTGAGTGTGAATCTGAATAATTTGTATCATAGTCAGTTAATATCTTACATCAGCTCTGAAAATTGTATGCATGTATTTTATCTACATGTTGTGAACTGACACTGAATTCATGTGAAAGATGTTGAAGAGTATGTGCACAAAAAAATGATGTAATAATCATAGACAAAATAATCTCATAAAATATATGACTTTTTTTTGTTAACCTGGATTGCTAGTTGACATGAATTTGACAAAAAATTTATAGACAATCTTCTTGAGTTTACTTTTCATTTGCTGATGAAGCCAACCTTGAAGAATAGATGCTACTCCTGCCAATGGGGAAACCCAGAAGTACAAAAACTTGTTGCAGAAGTGGCATAAATCTCTAAACTATCATCTCAGGTGGATGTTGTAGAGAGTGGTTCATGATGCCTTTGTCAAGTAACCTGAATATCTTTTAGTGAAAGCTAAGCAAAATTGTTGGTCATGCTGGCCCCCCAGTAATATATCTGTTCCAACTTTTTCATACTGTGACTTGAAGAAAAAGTATAGATTTCAGGTGAAGATTGGAATCTGCAGAAAGTGTGTTTTAATGTATCAAACATCAAGAAGAGTCTGATTCCCCACAAGTAACGTGGTCATTCCTTAATTTAGCATTCTGTTCCCTTCATGAACACACTCCCTCCGTTGATACACACAAGAGCATAATAAACACACAAGAAAATGCTTCATGCTTTTGCCTATGTTTCTTGTCACCAACAATCATTACAGGAGCATTTTCCATTCATAAAATGGTGAAAACGACCGCCAGCCCCTATAAAAATCTCGCGATTTTGATCCAGAGAAATGTACTTAGCTGCTGCATGACAGTCATGACAAATTCTTGTGTTCTTAACTACCCTGATAGGTGATCCACCTTTTGTATTCATCAGTCCATATGTCATAGCCAACTTCTCAGTGTGACTGAGCAGAACCTTCTCCTTCTCATTGTCATCAATGTTCTGATATACACAACTGACATCAGGTAAATATCCCAGTTTTTGTATTTCAGAAATTAATTGATATAACTCAAAATATATTTCCCCTTCTTCTGGATGTGGTTTCCCTTTTGTGGAGAACACATGAATGGTTTGATTAACTTGTGTCCAGCTCCAGACATCAAGGCTTTCCAACCCCAAGGCAATCATTGAGTCTCTAAGGTGTTCCACATCCTCCCATTTGTTTAAAGAGGAATATATATTCATCATCATTATATAGTTACCAGAATTATATAGTTCCATCTTGAAAAGATTCCTTGCGGCAATCTCTGCCAAGTTAATGTCTTTGTGAATTCTGCAGGATGCAAGAAGAGCACCCCAAATACTAGCATCTGGCTTTATTGGCATAGTTTGGATGAAATCCAAAGCTTCATCAAGAAAACCAGCTTTGCCAAGAAGATCTACCATGCAAGAGTAGTGCTCAATTCTCGGAATAATATTGTAATCTGTCATCATAAGGTCGAAGTACTTCCACCCTTCATCAACTAAACCTGAATTCTTGCAGCCAGATAGAAGAGCAGTGAAGGTTATAGCATCAGGTCTTATGCCTGTTTCGCGCATGTTGGCAAAAAGCCTCATTACCTCTTCCCCATTGCCATAAGTAGCATATCCCATCATTATGCAATTCCAACAAGGTAGTGTTTTCTCCTGAATTCTCATGAAAACCTCATGGGCCACTTTTAATTTCCCTGCCTTACTATACATGTCAATGAGGGCTGTGGCTATATATATGTCATCCAAAAACCTAAATTTCATAGAGAAGCAGTGTATCTCTTCTCCTCTCTTTAACAACGATAGGCCTGCACACGCATGAAGTAAGCTGCAAATAGTAGTAGAGTTAGGTTTTACATTTTCTGCTTGCATTTGGCTGAAAAACTGTAGGGCATCCCAGTAGTTCTCATTCTGAGAAGAACCTGATATCATAGCAGTCCAGGACACCACATTAGGAGTAAATCCCAAACTCTTGATCCGATTGATCACCGCCAAAGCTTCCTCACTACGGCCCCACATTGAATAACCCGAAACCAAACTATTCCACGTCACCAAATCAGGCTCTATCCCTTCCCCCTCCATCTGGTTCAATAGTGTTTCAGCATCACTAAACTGGCCCTTGAAGGAATACCCTGATATCAATGAATTCCAAGCAAAAATATTTTTGTTCTTTGTATAATGGAACACTGATTGAGCTTTATCTAAGCAATCATTCTTAATATACATATCCACCAATGAAGTACAAACATAGACATCATAGTCAAGCTTATTTCTCATTATGTAACCATGGATTTCCTTCCCAAAACTAAACAAACCCAATTCAATAATTGCTTGTAGAGCACTAGTTACCGAGCATGAATCTGGCTTGAAGCCCGCGCTTTGCAGGCTCCGGAAATTGGTGAGAACCATTTCATATGACCCCTGAAGAAGATGGCCTGACAAAAGAGAATTCCAAGTTATAATGTCTGGTTTAATGCTGGAAGACTCTAATTCTTGAAAGAAATCCAAGGCATCATTCAAACAGCCCTCAACTGCATAACTTGAAATTATTGAGTTCCAAGATGATAAGTTACGATCCTCCATCGAATCAAAAACTGCTCTAGCTAGTTTGAGTCTATTGTTTTTAGAGTACATGCTAATTATGGAATTGCAAATTAGTGTATTTGAAACTAGTCCAAATTTCAAAACATACCCATGAATCTGCTTCCCTTCATTGAGAGCTCTGATTTTTCCACATGCTTGCAGCAACTTAACAATGGTACCAGCAGTGGCTTTGGCATAAGATGATTGCATACTACGGAAAAGTTCTAAGGCATTCCCCCATCTCTCACTCCTCAAGTTTGCCATAACTATTGTATTCCACAAGAAAATTTCTTTGCGTGGGGTCTCATGAAATACTTGATTTGCACTATCTATACTCCAGCACTTCTCATATAAATTAATCAATGCACAACTCAAGTGTGAATCAACATTAAGGCCTCTCTTGACCATACAAGCATGAATTTCCAACCCAACCCACAATTCCATTAAAATTAAGCAAATTTTCAGAACAACAGTGAGAGCTTTGCTATCAAATTCCACTCCTTTTTTATGCAATCCCATAAAAACAACCAGAATCTCATGTGGGTCACCTCCAAAACTCTCAAATTCCTCCAGAAAAGAATTCCATAGAAGATAATTCCTTGCAAAACCCACAAAGAATACCTTTATTGCTGAGATAAAATCCCCAAACTCCAAGTAGTATCTTATCATGCTTCCATCCATGGTAACAAAGCTTCCCTTATTTGGCATTTTCAACATCTGGGCATGCAGTTCCCTAACAGAATTCAAAGTCCTTATCTCACCCAAGTTATCCAAAGGGTGAAGGCATGGAGAAAATCTTGGTGGGGAAAATGGAGTAGAAGAAAAAAGCTTGGTATCAGGAATTCCAAGAGAAAGTGAAGTGGGTGAATAGCTTCTGGGTGGCATGTGGGTTTGTGGGTTCTGAAAAGAATAAGGATTGAGATGATGAAAAGGAACTAGCTTATCCATGAAGCTTTGGAACTGAGAAGAGGAGAGTTATGTATTAAAAAGAGCTTGAGCTTGAGCTTGAGGTTCAACTATTACGATGATTCATTTCCTAATTTCTTCATTTGAATTCTGGGTACTAGATTGTTTGTCTGAAAATGTGTGAGCGTGTGGGATGTATTGTGTTTTGTTGATAAGGTTTCTCATTAGAACCCAGAATCGAACTTAAACAGGAGAAGTTAAGTGGCCAGGGGAGGGCTTTTTAATGTATTATCAATATTTACTAATTTTTTTTTTTATAACTACACTTATGTTTTTTTTTTTTTTTTGGAAGAATACCAGTTTACCCTCTGTATTTTTTTTGGAGTACATAATATAATTTGTAAAAAAAAATTATAAATGGATTATTTTTTCATTATTTTACATTTTTTAAAATTACATTTTCTAATTATAATTTAGTTCATTCTTTTCACTCATATATTCTGCATAAAATATTTTTTTTTAAAGTGTAAAAGCCATTTTTTCCCATTGTTTTTTTTGGTATAAATTTTGGGTTTTATGTTTATCATGTTGTAGGAAAATTGATTGTGTAATGTTATAGAGATTTATTTTGTGTGCCATATTTTTTCCTTTTTTCTTTTATTGTAAAATGTGTGGGCCCCAAAAATATTATGTGTATAAAAAGATTTGTTGTATTACGTTAAAGGAGGAAACGAAAACTATAAATTTTTTCCCTTCTTTTACCAGCTAGAGGATATTGTAATTGTACTACACTCTTCTTCTACAGTGCAGTAATAATTTCTAAGGGTTTTATAAGAGTTATGTTGTAGGAAAAGTGATTGTGTAATGTTATAGAGATTCGTTTTGCGTGCATTAATTTTTTTTATTTTTTTTGCTTTAGAAAGTGTAGGCCCCACAAAATGTTGTGTGTGTAGAAAAATTGTTGGTGTCATATGACATGATAGATATAAACCCCAATTTTTAAACATCACTCAAAGACATTTCTGAGCCACACAATTGCAGACGATGAAACCTCAACTCAATCCTCATCAGCTGAGTCTCATCCTTACTCGCCACGTGTCAAGCAACCAGTGGTTATGTTCTTCTATCCCTGACACGTCAGCACCTCCATGACACCCACTGAATTGCATCAAGCCACAAAAAACAACACAAGCTTCTTACCCTTACTTCTTCTTCTTCTTCTCTCTCTCTCTCCAGTTTCTTCTCAAACAAGATCACTTCCACACAAGGAAGCAAAACTAGCATCAATCCTTTTGGGTTTGCATTCTCATGGTGTACTTCAAACTTTGAGTGTCTCTGTGTTATAGAATTAACACTATGGAGGCCCTCAATGCTGTTGGATTGAACCCTCTATCTGTTCTTTCTGATAGAAGAAAACAACCCAGAAAAATCCCATCACTGCCCACAATTTCTGCATGCAAAGTTACAAACTTTTCTAGTTTTAGCAACAGGAAACAGGCACTGCAAGAGCGGTTATCAAGGGGTTTGCATGAGGGTCTATTTCTTGCAACTTCTTCAGTTGTAAATGGTGGAGTTGCTAGAGCTTTAACTTATGAGGAAGCATTGGGGAAATCTTTGAGTGCACCTAGTTCTGGGGACTTTGATGCAAATGGGTTTGTGGATAGTGTTATAAGTTTTGCAACAGAGAACCCAGCAATTCTTGCTGGAGGAGTAGCTGTTTTGGTAGTGCCACTTGTTTTGTTTCAGGTTCTGAAGAAGCCTAAGCCATGGGGTGTTGAATCAGCCAAAAATGCATATGCAAAACTGGGTGCTGATGGGAATGCTCAATTGCTTGATATAAGAGCACCTATAGAGATTAGACAAGTAGGTACCCCAGATGTTGGGGGTCTGAGGAAGAAACCTGTGTCAATAGCTTACAAGAGTGATGATAAGCCAGGGTTCTTAAAGAAGATTTCATTGAAGTTCAAGGAACCAGAGAATACCACATTGTTCATTCTGGACAAGTAAGAATAACACAGAACAATCTTGTTTGCAGTTTTTCTCGATTTGTCATTATGATCCATGTTGGTGTTATAGTGCATTCAGTCATTTTGGTTATGAATAGTGTAATTTTTTTTTCTCTCTAGAAATCTCATTAACATTCAATGGTTGTTGTGTCATTCTATCATGCATTCAAATGGTCATCTCACTTGGATCAATCTTTGATATAAGTTTTTTCACCGAGGGAAAAAGCATAAATCACATTAAAGCTTCAACCTTAAGTTATTTTCCCTCTTATTGTGAATGATTTCAATGTTAGAGATTACAGCATTTTCTAAATTTTATCAAAAAAATCTTTCTTCTTTTTGATGAATTTCATTCAGATTAAATTAAAACAAGAACATCTATCCCTTAAAAGAGAAAAGAAGGAACAGTTATGAAATCTATGTTAAAGTAATAATCAAACCATAACACTATTTTCTGTTTGATGGATAACGTTAAGTTTACTAATCACCATAGAGTATACACATGTCCTATTTGGGGCATTAGCAAGAAAATCAATATTTAAGCTTATATATCTGCAGTCTACATCATCTGATGTGACATTTGAGGAACTTTAATTACTTAAATTTGTTGTTTCTTCTTGCACTTCACAAAAGAATATACTTGAAGCTGATTGAGTGAACTTGTGATGGAAGCCAGATTTGATGGGAACTCTGAACTGGTTGCAGAGTTGGTCACCTTTAACGGATTTAAATCTGCATACGCAATTAAGGATGGTGCTGAAGGACCACGAGGATGGATGGTATTTCTTGTCTCTTTTCCTCCGCCCCCCTTTTTTTGTTTAATGTTTATCATATTTGGATTTAACTGCTCGTCAATACACTGACTCGGACTGGAATTCTGCAGAATAGTGGTCTTCCTTGGATAGCACCAAGGAAAGCATTGAGTTTGGATTTTGGCAATCTGACAGATGCTATCACTGATGCAATAGGAGTATGTATCTGGGATTCATCTAATTGCAATTATAATCTTCAATGCTGTTGCACTTGCAAAATACTACTAATATTTTCAGATTGCAAAATAGTAGGCATATTCTTTCTGTTAAATTTAAGACTATGGCAGATGCACTGAAATTGTTTTGAGAAAAATAAAATGTTAGCTTTCTTAAACTGAGGATTTTTGCTAGTAAGAAAGGGAACAGATTAATTAGTAAAAATGTAGAATGAATTCTTAACTTAATCATCGGAAAAGTTAAATTCGAGAATGAGATATTGCATTTGAAGAGTATGGTGATTGATCCATTTCTACACGCTTGCCTTTAATCTGAATAGACGTTCATGATCTTAAATTTTAGCATTTCTGAGTATTTCTAATTAATGGAGTTTTACTACAGGATACCTCTGATGGCTTGGCTGTTACTCTTGGGATTGCTGCAGCTACTGGACTCGGTCTATTAGCTTTTTCTGAGGTTGATCTGATGAGTTATTACTTATAATTTATTCCTTTTTCTCGAAGAGCAATAATCCATCATGATGTGAATATATTACTGACATAAAATTACTTGTTCGTGTTGTTACTTTGTTTGTAGATAGAAACAATTCTCCAACTTGTAGGCTCTGCTGCACTTGTTCAGTTTGCAAGCAAGAAGCTTCTATTTGCTGAGGTAAGTTTGTTTTTTGAAGCAGGACGCATGACTTTTCCGTCATGAATATGCATGAATTTTATACTTCCTCCCCATGATGAGTTTATTAGACATTAAATCAGCATCAGATATTTCTCTTCAAGGAATGAAGGGTATGTTTCTTTTTTTTACGACTTCATCAAAATGTAAGCATTTATACAAGATAAATAACTGAAAGAGTAGGGTCATAAATTGAATTAGATACATAAATCAGAGAAGGACCATGTTAATGTTTGTAACTACGTAGATGTATTTTGAACCCACAGGCGCGAAGAGAGAAAGTCTAAGAAAGATAGAAAGAAAAAGAACGAACCCACATGCAAAGCTATAGCTTGTAGTACTGTCCTTTGCGGTAATTTTCTGTTTGCTTAACACATCCACATCCTAGATGCACATGATCCTGGCTGTTTTTTATGAACTTCCAGTAGAAGTGGATAGTGATGATTGATGTGGAAGTTGAAATATATTAATAGTCAAATTGCACATTCATGAATTTGTACATATGGCTTTTGTTAACAATTGAGACCAACCATTGCATGACAATTAAGCGAGTTCATTAGTCATGTCCTTCATTTCTGGTTTATCATTATTTATAGAAGTAGAATTTTAATTTATTTGATGACAGGACCGAAGGCAAACACTACAACAACTTGATGAGTTCTTGAACACCAAGGTTGCCCCTAAAGAGCTTGCCGATGAAATACAGGTACTTAAAATTTTTCATGATCTATATCCTAATAAATTACCAGCAATTATGATGTGATGCATTTTGGAATGTTATTTTAATGGACAATGTATAATGTCTAATTCTTAAAATTTGCCTTATGTGTGATTTCTTTATTCCCCTTCCTCTGACCTTGTTCTCTTTGAATGGAATGGCTGGGAACATTAGGAAATTGGAAAGGCTCTTCTACCAGCCTCCACCAATAATAAGGCTCTTCCTGTTCCAACAGAAAAAAGTCCAGAGCTTGATGCAGCTGATAGCACCGTACAGAAAGCAGAAGCTACTCCTGACAGTGTCACCGAGTCCAAAGTAGATGCTGTAGCAGCACCCGAAATAAACTCGGTGCCCGCAACTGAAAATAAGGCAGAATCACTTCCTGTGCTACCAAAACCACTTTCACCATATCCACACGTAATGTCTTAACTTCCTTGCACTATGAATTTTTCACTTTCTGTGCTGATTAGATAGGCTTGTTTTCTTGGAACTTTTCTTTCCATATATATTTTACTTCCAGTGTGATTATGATCTTGAAATAGAATCTCTTTATTAGACTATAAGGCAAATAATTGTATTGTCATTCTCATATGTCACGCTGCATTTTGTGATTACATATAACTCTCATTTCTGAGGCCCCTCTGCCCAAGAGAGAATGTGAAGTTGCATGTGAGAGGAGAAATCATATTTCTTGAAGTTTCCAAAAAAATTTAAGTGATCAGTTATGTTCGATCGTGGTTAATGTTGGATCTGTAAGCTAGCGGAGTTTATGGAAGAGACAGTTGCGAGGGAAAGCCACTGTGCACAAGAAAAGGCTTGAAGCCAATAGGGTGATGTGTGTACAGTGACAAGTGATAGTAAAGAAGGTTAGGGTTCAGTACATAGTGTTTAACTCTTTATTTATAGAAGGAGTTTACCTAAATGTGTGAGAGTTTGGACACTATGCTCATTCGTATTCGAATTAGGATACGAGCTCTTATCTTTTAGAACCTGTGGGGCCCATGGTGTGGGTCCCGAACAAGTTAACGGGAAAATATTTTCTCATGTTGCATGAGAATTCAATTCTCATGTTGTGACCCTTCGATTTGCGTGTAAAATTTTTCTTTTTCTTTTCTTCTTTTTTTAATAAGTGTGAGACCCACCACTAGTTGAGTAACAACATGAGAATTGAATTCTCATGCAACATGAGACAATCAAATCCCCAAGTTAATTTATGAAAACTATTCTCTTGCTTTATATTCCATGCTCTTGACACATGTTTACCATCCTTCATGTCCATTTCTGCTTTCCTTTTTCTTCTTCTTGAATTGCAGTATCCAGATTACAAGCCTCCAACATCTCCTACACCTTCACAGCCTTAGAGCTTCACTTGTTTTAATCTTGAAGATAATTCTATAGCAGGCAAATCAATACTCTGAAATATCCACCACGCATCAAGAGCTTACTTACAAATACTATGATCTATATTCTTGTCAGAAAGTTTTCAATGTACATGCATCTTAGGTTGGAGATAAGATTCATGTCACAAGTTGTATAATTTATCCTTCCATTTGTGCTACTCCGTACACTTTTTGTAGCCGATGGATTTGTTGTTGAGGTTGTTGTCTTAGTTAACATTGTACTCGTAGTAGTTATGTTGGGATTTGTTGTAACATTGCGTATTTCAGTTTTGGAGTAAGCAAAATAAGATTTTATATATGCAATTCATGGAGTTTGTGACATTAGGATATCTGAGATGATTTTAGATTTTCATAGACAAATCAATGGCTATGGAAAAATATTGAACCTGACATTGGCGATAACACAGAGCCTGAGGCTCCATTTTCTTTCTTGATACACTTTTGGTTTGCTGTGCTTCGAGCTTGCGCGTTTGTGTGGATTTCTACTGTGTTGGCGTGTTGAAACTGACAGAGTGATGGAATAAAAAAGTATATTATTTTGAAAATAGAATAACAATATTTGCTTTGTAAAGTGAATGGAATAAAAATTAAATGTTGAATTCATTAACTGATAAACAGACTATAACATTTGTGTTTGAATTGTAAAGTAGTTAAAAATATTTATTTGAACAAAATAAAGATAAAAACGTACTCTACATATAATATTTAATTAGACGAAATATAAAATTTATTTAAAATAAAAAAAGAAAATTGGACAAAATATGGTGTTCACAATTATACAAAAATGAGTGGATCATATTATAAAAAAAGAGAGAAAAGATTATTGAAATGTATTCATTTTTATGTGATAGATGATTTTTTCTTTTATTTTAACATAAGTATGTTATTTAAAATATAAGTAAACGTTAAGGGAAAAAAGTTTATTTAATGCAGATAAGTTATCTACATTTATTCCCAAAATGACGTCATTTTGGTATTGAAATTTTAAAAAATTATAAATATAAAGACTATTATAACCTTGAAATAAATTAAAATTACAAAAATACCATAATTTCCACCGAAAACGACGTCGTATTAATTTACTGCAGATAACTTATCTGTGGTAACTACAGAAAAAACGAACTCGAACAGTCAAATATAGAATTATATACTAACAATGGCAACAAATATCTAAATTATTTAAAATTTGATTTGCATTATCTTCGAAATATTATCACATTATGTAATGGTTTTATAAATTAATTTCCCATTTCATAAGTAATTATTAAATAATATTAAGTATTTAAGACTTATTTACCGAAAAAAAAAGTATTTAAGACTTACACATGATATAAGTGAATCCCCATTACACTCATTTACCAAACAACTAAAACTTTTAATTTATAAGATTATTTACAAATTAAGCCATGATTAGAGCTGCATTTTTGCCCTCAAGGTAACGTTTAATTTTTTTTATGTCATTCTTTGTAAATTTTAAATTTTCGGATATTATCACAAACTGATGTAAAAATCATTTTAATTGAGAAATTGAGATTTGGACAAAAAATAATAAATTTCTCATCCCTTCATGAGGGTGAAATAACACAAATTATATCATTTAAGAGGACAAGCACTTTCCTGTTTTTATATTTCTTGAGGGGTTTACATTTGTCATTTAACATGACACAATAAATTTTCCTACAAACACAACATTTTGTGGGACCCACACTTTTTAAAGAGAAAAAAAAAATTACGACACGCAAAACAAATCTCTATAACATTACACAAATTATATCATTCCTAGAATATAAATACTTTTTCATTCTCATAAAATTTATATACTTCCAACATATTGGTAAACATAACAGTCAATAATTTTGAAATTGGGGGTAGTTTGGTGAACGAGGAAACGGAGGCCAGGCTTCCGCTCGAAAAAATCAAAAAAACGAAAGCGAGTGAGAAACAAAAAGAAGCGCCATTTTTGTTTTTTATTTAATTTTTTTGAAAAAAAAAATGAAATTGAAAATTAAAATGTGAAGGTCGCGTTTGGTTTGTTGTTCATTGCTGAAATCCCATGGCAAGAGTTAAGCATGCCCCAGCTCTTCGCAAAAACAGTTCGTGTTTTTTCTTTTATTTTTTTTTGAATTTGAAGTCTTTGTTTTCACTCTTCATTCCCAAAACCCTCATTTTCCTTCGTTACACAGGTAGAAGGAACGCGCCATCTACACCAGCTTCAGCCTCAGCCTCAGCACCACCACAATCCCAATCAGTAACCTCCTCTCTCTCTCTCTCTCTCTGTTACGATTTCTAGGTTTTTATGTCCACAGTTTTTTATTTTTGTTTTTGTTTCATTGAATTTGAATATTCTGAAGCCTGCTCGTGGAGCTAGGAGGAGGAGAGGTGAACAAGGAGAACCACAGTGTATGTGTGTTCATTGTTTCATGAAAAAAAACAAACAAAAAAAACAATGTTCTATTTTCTTTCTGAGTTGGTTTGGTTTGTGCTAATAATTATGTTGATTTTGGTGTTTGTTTTGTTAAAATATGAATAAAAAATAAAAATTGCAGCACCTGGTACTCATGGGAGGAAGAAAAGGCGGAGTAGGCCAGGAACGGCGGCACTCCGTGAGATCCGTGAATTTCAGAAGACTTTCAAGTTACTTATCCCAGCTGCTCCATTTATTAGATGTGTAAGATTTGTGTCAATCTTTAAAAATCATCATCATCAATGAGCATTGAAATGCAAAATTTGAGGATTTGGAGGATAATGTTACTTTCTATCTGATATAAACTCAGGGGAAAAAACTTGTTTTGGAGTGTGGCTGTTGAGTCTGACAATTGTAGTTAGGTCAAAATAAGTTATAAGCATCATACTTTGGTTGCTACTCTTTTTTTTTTTTAAGGAATGTTTTTGTAAATTTTGTCACTTGTTCACTGATAGAGGGGCGAGCCTTGTAGCGGTAAAGTTGTTATTTGTGACTAGAAGGTTATGAGTTCGACTCTTGGAAATGGTCTCTTTGTGAAAATATAAAAATATGACTGAATACAATTGACCCTCACTCTTACTCTCTTAAGTTAGGCAACCTTGTGCATTGGGATTTGCCCTATCACTTATTCACTGATAAAAGTGCTTGAAAAGCTTGCTCCTTATAGAATCACAAGTTTGTTATTAACTAAGATTTGTTGGCCTATTTGGCTGAATTAAATCTTGTGGGAAGTTTGTTCTCACTGTTGGTGCAATGTTTTTAATTTTTCTGTAGGTTAAACAGATTACGAACCAGCTATCTACGCAGGTCTCTCGCTGGACTCCTGAAGCCGTGGTAGCTATTCAGGAGGTATTTAACTCATTTGAGAGTAATCACTAGAGTGCTTGCAAGTTGCAATTTATCTAAATTATCGTGCAAATTTTTTCTTTCTTTATTTAAATGAAAAATCTGTTTATAAATTGGTTTTAACTTCTCCCAGACATTGTTTCAATATTATTTGTTTCATACATAGAATATTGTTTATAAGTTGTTTGAATCTACAGCCGTCCAGTTTTTTGTTTGTTTATTTTATGTGTATGATCGCATGATTATATAATAAATGGAAGCACAATGGAACATTTCCAAATCTGCATAGAAAATAATCCATTGATTATTGAAGATTGAGATTTTAGACACTATATGTTAGTAAAACCCAATATGCTCTGGCTCTCTCCAGTCTTATTGAAATGGGATTAGTATTACCAACAATTATTAGTTCAAGTGATACGGAGTTTGTTCCCTTAACCAGAGGTCTCGAGTTTGAGTTTTGAGAATGGAAAAATGGTGATGGGAGAGTCGCCTCCTATATGGGTCCAACAATGCTCGAAGCGTACTAGTTGGATTTCTAATGAACTGATTGAGCAGTACATGAGGTGGTGCAATGCATGCTTCTTTACATAGCAACTAAGGTTTCTGTTCTCTTATCATGCCTTTCATGTAATCAATTTGAGAAAACTGTTTCAACAACCTAGGCTATGTTTGGAATGGAAAGGGATGGGATAAAATCAAAATGAAAAGGATGGAATGAAAAAGAGTTGCCATCCCTGTGTTTGGATAATTATTAATGAGGGAGGAAAGGAGAAGGTAAAGGGTTATTGTTAGGAATGGTACGGGGGAGCCCAAAACCCTTTGTAAGGGATACGTCCATGGGCCAAGCGATAAACCACAATAAGTGGGCCAACACTACATCTCAACCCAAAACCTTAAGGCTGTAGGTTTATGGGTCTTTTGCACTTTATATGGTCATCACTTGGTCTATGTCTAGCCGATGCGGTACTTCTTTACAACTCATACTTGAATAGTTTCAACATCTTCCCCTCAAGTATGAGATCCAACATCATGCTCCCGGTCATGGGTTCGAATCCAGGAAACAGCCTCTTTGCAATTATGCAAGGGTAAGGCTGCGTACAAGGATTTCCTCCACCCCACACTCGCTAGTCGGGTTTAACGGGGAGTGGTTTTTTTTTATTTTTTATTGGAGTCACACTAGCCTTCTGCGGAGGCTTTGAAACATTACCATCTCTAAATACCCGGGGGCCCAGCCAAACCTGACTTTGATACTACTGTTGGGAATGGTACGGGGGAGCCCAAAACTCTTTGCGAAGGATTTATTCACCAATGGGCCAAGCGATAAACCACAATAAGTGGGCCGACACCACATCTCAACCCAAAACCTTAAGGCTGTAGGTTTATGGGTCTTTTGCACTTTATATGGTCATCACTTGGTCTATGTCTAGCCGATGCGGTACTTCTTTATAACTCATACTTGAATACTTCCAACAGTTATAAGTATAAATTTTCAGTATAAACCTTATAAACTATTTTAAGTAACTCATTTTATTAGGTAAAATGGTAAATGACATTTTTCAAATAAAATGCATTCTCCTTTGTTACTTCTCAAGTTGGAGGGGAACAAAAAATGAAAGTTTGAGGAGGCCAGGGGCCCTCATCCAACGGACTCTTGACCATCATCCATACCTTTAATACGTCATTCCAGTTGCCAAATCTACTTCTATGATTGTGATTTATTTTGAAATGCTTGTTATGTGATTTATAACAACATATTTCATATGTACTATGATCATTCTGAGTTTTTATTTGACAATCCTGCAGGCAGCCGAGGATTATCTGGTTCATTTGTTTGAAGGTGGAATGCTCTGTGCAATCCATGCAAGGCGTGTTACTCTTAGTAAGTTGATAAAATTATTTTCCTAATGGAAAAACTTATCAATCACTAATTTATCCTTTATAAATTCTATGCTGCTTTTACTGGAGAATGTCATGGGCTATGACAAATAGGCCCAAGTCCAGCAATGCAAAGGAGTCCATAGTAGTTAGTTAGAGGAGATAGATACTATCATATAGGGTTATTTGGGGGGTGGGGTGGGGGTATGCATGTATTCAGAATTGGTTAGTGGGGAAATGAGAGACCTCTAGGGAACTCTTGAGCCTAAGTATTTGGTTTAAGGGGGAGTTGAGGCTTTCGGGGTTTATTTTCTGCATTTTATATTGTGTATGTAAAAAAAGGATATGCCTCCATTGTTAATGAATTCAGTATTGTATTTTTCTGGGTTCCATCAATTAGGCTCTTTCAGGAGCAGGACTCGGGGATGATGATTGGCAGTGCTAGAGAAGAAGAAGGGCTCTACTATTTGGAGGAGGATCTTTGTGAAAGGAGGATTTTTTCAAACCACACTCTATGTTTATCAGATGATTGTAATGATGTTTTGTTATGGCATCGTAGGTTAGGGCACCCAAATTTTGTTTATCTTCAGAAGTTATTCCCTAACTTATTTATCAATAAAAAGCCAAGTTCCTTTCTTTGTGATTTTTGTCAACTTGCAAAGCATTCTCGTGTCTCTTATTCTCCCAAGAAATATCATGAATCTTCTCCCTTTACATTAATTCATAGTGATATTTGGGGACCAGCTCGTGAAAAAAATGTTTCGGGTGCTCGTTGGTTTATTACTTTCATTGATGATCATTCTAGGGTATGTTGGGTATATCTCTTAAAAGACAAGTCTGATGCTGCATCCACTTTTAAAAACTTTCATGCTATGATTCAAACTCAATTTCAGACTCCTATCAAAGTTCTGCGAACAGATAATGGCACAGAATTTTTTAATTCTGTTCTTGGAGATTACCTAAACCAACATGGAATCATTCATCAAAGTTCTTGTCCTAATACCCCTCAACAAAATGGGGTGGCTGAAAGGAAAAATAGACATCTAATTGAAGTTGCTCGAGCTCTCTTATTTACGATGCATGTCCCTAAATATCTATGGGGGGAAGCCATCTTGACAGCTTCTTATCTCATTAATCGGATGCCTTCTCGGATACTAAATTTTCATTCTCCTTTGTCTTGTCTTACTAAATCTTTTCCTTCCTTTTGTGCTTTTTCTTCTCTTCCTCCCAAAATATTTGGCTCTGTGGTCTTTGTTCACATTCCTCCACATCAAAGGTCCAAACTTGACCCTAAATCTATTAGATGTGTCTTCATAGGATATTCCCCTAATCAAAAAGGCTATAAGTGTTATTCACCTTCTCTCCGTAAGGTCTTTGTTTCCATGGATGTTACCTTTTATGAGACACAATCCTTTTTTTCCCCGACTTCTCTTCAGGGGGAGTCTAGTGATATGGATGAAGATAAGCCTGGGAAACCAAATGAAGCTGTTGTCTTACCTTGGCCTTTGGAAACAGGGGGAGTTATTGGGAAGGAAATAGGGGGAGCAACTATACCTGAGTCTAATGATCCTCCCGGTACTTGTGATCCTCCTGGTAAATGGGGAAAATTCTACAGCAGGCGCAAAATACATCAAGAGACTCTAGACTGCCAGGATCCTGACTCGAGTCCTTGCTCTAGTAACCCACTTGAATGCTCTAGTACAGCCAACATTGATATGCCCATTGCTCTTCGGAAATGTACTAAATCTTGCACTGCTCATCCTATTTCCCATTATATCTCATATGAGAAGTTATCTCCAGGTTTTCGTGCTTTCAATACTATGTTAGATAGTACCAGGATACCCAAAAATATCCAAGAAGCACTTGATGATCCAAAATGGAGGAATGCCGTATTAGAAGAAATGGATGCACTTATAAAAAATGAAACATGGGATTTTGTGACATTACCTAAAGGAAAGAAAACTGTTGGTTTCAAGTGGGTGTTCACAATAAAATTTAATGCAGACAACAGCATCAATAGGTATAAGGCCAGATTAGTTGCTAAGGGATTTACTCAGACTCATGGGATAGATTATCAGGAGACATTTGCTCCTGTTGCCAAGCTTAACACTATCCGCATTCTGCTATCTCTTGCCGCCAACCTTGATTGGCCATTGCAACAATTAGATGTCAAGAATGCCTTCTTGAATGGTGATCTACATGAGGAAGTTTACATGGATCCACCTCCTGGTTTTGAAAAAGGGGATGGATCTGTGTGCAAGTTGCAGAAGTCTCTTTATGGACTTAAACAATCTCCCAGAGAATGGTTTGGGAAATTTAATCAAGCTGTTAAGGGAAAAGGGTTCACCCAAGCTCAGACTGATCATACTTTATTCTTTAAACACTCTGATAAAGGAAGAATTGCTATCCTCATTGTCTATGTTGATGATATAATTGTCACTGGTAATGATACCGAGGAGATAGCCTCTTTAAAAAAATGTTTAGCTGACCTGTTTGAACTAAAAGATCTTGGATCTCTCAAATACTTCCTTGGCATGGAAGTTGCTCGAAGTAAGAAAGGAGTTTCCTTAACTCAGAAAAAATACATTCTAGATTTGTTGCAAGAAACAGGTATGCTTGGGTGCAAGCCAGCAGAGACTCCAATTGAAGCTAATATCAAAATGGGAGTTGAAGACGGGGAAGATGTCGATAAGGAGCAGTACCAGAGACTGGTGGGAAAATTAATCTATTTGTCTCATACTCGTCCTGATATTGCTTTTGCTGTAAGCATGGTTAGCCAATTCATGCATTCTCCTAAGGAAAAACACCTTAGTGCTGTTTATAGAATTCTCAAGTACCTCAAGAACACCCCTGGTCGAGGAATTCTCTTTAAAAAGGGGAACAAAAGGATGGTTGAAATTTATACAGATGCAGACTGGGCTGGTTCTGCAGTGGACCGAAGATCTACTTCAGGTTATTGTACTTATGTCTGGGGAAATCTTGTGACCTGGAGAAGTAAGAAACAAACTGTTGTTGCAAGAAGTAGTGCAGAAGCGGAATTTCGGGCTTTAGCCCATGGTATTTGTGAAGGAATTTGGTTAAGAAGACTTCTGGAAGAGTTGAAGATCTCTTATTCCCTACCTATCAGATTATATTGTGATAATAAAGCTGCTATCAGCATTGCTCAAAATCCTGTTCATCATGACAGAACAAAACATGTGGAAGTCGATCGTCACTTTATTAAAGAAAAATTAGAAGACGGTAGTGTATGCTTATCATATATACCTACCAAGGAACAAACGGCAGATATTCTCACCAAAGGATTACTTAAGCCGACCTTTGAGGATTTGATCAGCAAGTTGGGAATGATCAATATATATCTCCCAACTTGAGGGGGAGTGTAGAATATTCTAGAATTCATTTATTTCTTTCTTGTTATCTGTTCCTTTATTTATTAGGCTCTTTTGTTATTGTAAATATGTCTCTTAGTCTTTTGTATGCCTCTTAGTTTTTTGTTCTTATTTATTAGCTTTGTTCTTTGTACTCAATATAAATTGTACCTCCCTGGATCTTTCAAGTTATGAATCAGAAGTTTATTCATAAAACACTTCTTCTTTTCATCAATATTGAATTCATTAACAATGGAGGCATTGCTTTTTTTTACATACACTAACACAATATAAAATGCAGAAAATAAACCCTGAAAGCCTCAACTCCCCCTCAAACCAAATACCTAAGCTCAAAAGTTCCCTAGAGGGGTCTCCCATTTCCCCACTAACCAATTCTGAATACATGCATACCCCCACCCCCCAAATCACCCTATATAACAACATCTATCTCCTCTAACTAACTACTATGGACTCCTTTGCATTGCTGGACTCGGGCCTATTTGTCATAGCCCATTAGAATGAAAAAAATTCTTGGTTACGGATGAATGAATTCCTTTGTTACTGTATTAGTTGCTTTTAAACAATATTCTACAGTCTGTAATCTGTATGATGTAGTTCACTATGGGGATTCAGTGAATGGTAGAGAAAAAAATTGTGGTAGTGTTGTTTTATTTGAGCAGAGCACATGGAGTTCTGACTTACCACTCCCATTCTTTTAATTGGGAATGACCACTTTTAAAGAAGGGAAAAGTCTGTGCCATTTTAAAGGATGTAAAGTTGTGTCATTTTAAGTGAGAGAAAGAGATAGATAAAGAGGAGAGAGAGTAGACAAAAAAAAACTAAAAGTGTGGGTCCGACCTCTTTGTGAGAGTGAAAGGATATAAGTTGTGTCATTTAAAAGGATAAACATTTTTCCCTTTAAAGAATGGTACTCTTGGCTATACCGTGTAACGGGCACATGCTACATCTGCTAAATCCAGAAAACTAAGTGTTAAATGTGCCTTGTGAACTGTTTGAGACCTCTGGTCATGGAAAGGTTTGCAGAAGATATGCACGGGTGATTAAGATCAACAATTTTCAGTAATAGAAAAAAGTCATTCTCAGACAGATATTTTTGTGTTGCTGTTGCCTTCTGGTGAGTGAGCTGGTGTGATACTGTCATGGATGAATTTAAGTTGCTAGATATTTAAATGAACAGAATACTCAAACAGAGCTTTGGTTAGCTTGTATAGTGGTATTTCGCAAAGATAATTTCATTCCTGCTGTACATTAATTGATTAATGTTTTTCCCTTATGAATATTTCCATGTTGTTTTCTTTCAGTAACCTCATGAATAAATGTTCCATTTGGTTTTTTGTTGCCTCAGTGAAAAAGGATTTTGAGTTGGCACGTAGGCTTGGAGGAAGAGGACAGCCTTGGTGAGAGCAATATACTGGTGAACACCATTGCTGCTTTTGTTATGCAAAACTTGACACAGTAGAGACTAGAGAGTACAACGGGTTTCAAAGAAGCCATTGCAGCTTGTAAACCCAGCACTCCAATTGCTGTAATTATTTGGCATTAAATATTAGGAACTAGGCTAACTCATGTATCAATGATCATATCTTTTAGGTAAATACCGTGCTAGATTCTGTTGTAGAATGAACCAATCATCATAGAAGAATGGTTTGCTACTACGACTTCAAAATTGATGAGTGAAGTAGTAGTGTAATTTTGTCGCAATGAAATGTTTCAAGATTATTGTCATTCATATTTATTTGATATGGTTGAAGGAATTCATGCAATATTATTGCGGATGACCAATAATCTATAAATGAATTACTCTTCCTGTTATAGTATGGGACTATACAAACTTGCCAGGGAGAATGGGGACCATGGAATTGTGAACGTAATTTCTTCCTCATTTCTTTGTTATAATTTCACTTCTCTTTTCATGAAATCCTAAGAAGTAAAAATAAGTAACTGGAAGAATATATACTATATTATTCGTTGGTGTTTGTGTATGGGTAAAATTTATCATTGTAAGAAACTTATTGGGCCAACTATTTCTTTTTTACACAGATTGTAGCATTCAAATGAGTCAATGAATATTTATAGGCCAATCTAAGAGAAATCACATCATATATACCTCATAAGATTAAGTTTATAATTAAAAGGCGGAATAAACTTGAAATAAGCAAATGGCAAAGATGCTTCCATCAATATAATCAAAGGGATTTGATTTTTTCATGTTGCAGCAAATGGCAAAGATGCTTACATCAATATAATCAAAAGGTGAAGAATGTAAAAACTAAAAAGTATACATCAAGGTTTGATGGAACAGGTGTTCAAATATCCAACAATGATGGTCCAACTAGATTATTAACGGTTGAATTCTAAATGGATAATCAATTTCAATTTCGAATGCAAGTATAATGTAAGTACCGCAGAAGTGAAGTTTAATGCGAATAAGACTTGTCCCTTCCACCACGCTCAAGTCAGAGACTGAGGAGTGAAGGTTATGCTACCTTTATGTGAGATCTAATAAGTCAATGAATACTTTTAACAAAGAATCTGAAATTTTTTATAAGCAAGTGCTCAATCTCTTGAAAAACTTAACAGTATACTGTAAATACATTGGCACTTAAAAATGTAAAAATCTTGTATTAGTTTTAAGAATTACAATAATTTTTTTTTTTTTTTGAAGAATAATGAATTTAGTATATAAAGAATAATATAACGGACAAATTTGGATGTTTATTAAAATTTTCACCGTCATCATATGAGAGAAATCAATTCATATTAATTATAAAAATAAGAACTCTTACCTTTATTATTAACTGTTGATTCAATTTGCATTTAATGGTTCTGATTTATTGGAGATAAAATTTCAAATGAACCATTAGATACAAATAGAATAAATGTGAAAATTTGTATTCATACACTGTAAATTAATGGCTCCAAACACACACTGTAAATTCATACACTATAAAATGCTCTCCGATTGAAATCAACACCAAAGAGTGATCGTTGTCTTTCTGCAGTAGTAATTTTTTAATTTTGTTTGGGACACGATTGTTAGGATGACTTTCCAATTATTATTTTTTAGTTACCTAACTCTAATTATCTTTTTAGATTACTATTCCCACAAGATCCAACTCTTTGATCCGGATTTCCAAATTTTAGACTTGTTTAAGATCTGCATAATGTGCAATAATCTTGAATGGATTGCATTGCGATACAATTTTTCTGCAATAAACTGCCACCAGACTTGCATTGTGTTCACATTGACAAATTTTGTTTTTCGGGACCACTTGGTATCCTCTATAATCCAGTCATCAATCATCATGTCATGTCCCTTTAGAAGAGAGAGAAAGAGACGTAGAAATAAAAGAAAGAATAATAACTAATAAGTATAAATTATATATATATTTTTATCTCAAAGATGATTGAATATACTATTATGCTTTTAAAATAAAAAATTATAATTTTTTATATATAAAATATTTTTTTTTTGGAAATAAATATGTTATTTTTTAGTTCATATGAATATGAATGTTATGAGTGATTTTAAAATCAATGATGATATTTATTGGATAGTTTATATTTCTTTTCTTTCGAATATATTTATTAAAAAAACTTTCATTTATATTGTTAAAAATCACATTGTTTTTTAGGAGTGTTAAGATTTTTTTAAAATCTTTTTTTTTTTTTACTTTATATTGTTAAAAATTGCATTCAATTTTCTTAGTGATAAAAAGGTGATATCTTTCAATATAAATAAATCTCTTAGTGGCAATAAGTAACTATAATCAAACCTCTTAAGGTATTTTTTTTCATTTTTTATCTCGTTACTAGTTTCGGAGTTCTGACGCTTTTATCATTCATTTTGAAACTTAAAAAAAAATAATAATAATAATAATTCAACACTCATATTATTAATTTTAAAATTTTATCCTTTTTTTATATTTTTAAGTCTCAAAATCGATAACAAGAATATATAAAATGAGTTTAGTAATTTTGAAAGTGGCAAAGAGGAAAAAATCACTCATAACAGTCATATTCATATGAACTAAAAGCATACCGTAGCCAACTCTTTATCACTTTGTGCACAAATCCGGGGTGAGGGATTAGTCTCATGGCTATCGGCTGTGGGGATACCGGATGTAATCAAACAAAAAAAACATATTTTGTTTATTAAAAATAACATTCTTATATAAAAAAATTATAATTTTTTAAAATAAAAACATAATAGTACAATTCAATCATCTATGAGATAAGAAAATATATAATTTATACTAAATGATTCTCTCTTTTATTTCTACGTCTCTTTCTCTCTCTTCTAAAGAGACATGATGACTGGATTATAGAGGATCCCAAGTGGTCCCGAAAAGCAAAATTTCTCAATGTGAACGCATCGCAAGTCTGGTGGCAAATTATTTTTTTGCAAAAATATTATGTTTTTGTTGTAAAAAAATTTTATCTGCTACACTTACATAAAAATAAGTGAGTCTTGTTGTAAAGAGAAGAAAGAGAGAAAATTAATGTGATTCACTAACTTTTATATGAATATGACAGAATTTTTTTGTTTGTCATTGAATCAAAAATATTAAACACTTATTTTTAAATCCAAATAATACGTCATAAAATATTCCAATCATTTATTAGGAAAGAGAATGAGAATTATGAAAGTTCAAATTTATAGAAAATGCAAGGAAATAGCTGCAATTAGTTTGAACCCTTTGTTCACTCCTGTCTCCTCCAATCTCCATAAATTTTCAACTCCATGTAACATTTCCCACGTTCACACGTGATTACTTGTCCGGTTTTCTATACGTGTAGCACTTTTCTAAAGTTTCTAGATTCCTTTCACTTAGCTTTCTGACCCTTTGAAAAATTAAAACTAAAGTTAGAAAATTAATATGAATAGATGCTAATTGAGAAATCATGAAGGTAGAAGACAAAATATTTGAATGGCCAAAGCCTACGCGGTTTTAGGTTTCAATAACAAGCGACAATACCTTGATAAGGCAGCATCTAGTAACAATGTTTCTCTTTAAGCATTTTCCACAAAATAACGTGGTAGTTTCATCATGGAAAATTTGTAGCCTTTTGTCTTCTTTCTTGCATTTTTGTGTGGAGATTATAAACTATGTTATCTAAATTGGTACCGTTGAAGTCAAATAAATGATTCTCTTTTGTAGAAAATCTTTCCGCATTTCGTTTGAATTCAGCATCATTTTTAATTTCTTTCAAATCGTTCAAATATGGCTTTCTTGCGTCACTGCTAATTAAAGCGTTTTCACCCATGAAGAACAAATAAAGTGTTAAAACTATTACTAAGAGTCATTTTGTTGAAGTGATAAAGTAGTTTCTTCTCCTTAAGTTCTATGAATGAAAAAAAAAAAGTCTTGAAGAGTCGTTTCCAATATAATCAGATGAATGAATCGGTTGAAAAAAAAAAAGGTATTAAAACTATTCATTCTTGGTCCAAGATTGATTGACAATTAATTGAGATCTAATTTAAACTTAACATTTTTAGTTTATATTTAGTATATTGTTAGTATATAGTATTTAAACTCCTTTGGCACAGGTGGTAAGGAGCATGAGCCCTTAACCAGAGGTCTCGAGTTCGAGCCTTAGGAAATGGAAAAAAAGGATTTGGGAGAACCACCCTCGAAAGGGTCCGATAGTGCTCGACGGGGATTAGTCTTCAGTTACGGTCGGAGGATACCTTTGAATTTATTCAAAAAAAGAATAAATATCGTTCTACATCGGTGTACTCTTAATTTTGGCAGTTGATCCTATTTGTATCTAACGGCTCTAATGTTTTTTTATGTGAACCATTGTATATAAGTGGGTCAATATAATGAAAAAGAAATAATATAATGATAACATTTCTTTTTCTTATATTGGTATAAGAATAACTTGTCAATTTATTTCAGAACTTCAAATTTGAGTCATGGGTCATGGGTATGCATTTATGTTAAAATTTGATAGGGAGAATTTTGCCACCCTAACGTCCTACTCAGCTCGAATTCAGTTAGCAACGGGATACCAAATGATTATAAAAAAAAGAGTTAAACACTTTTAAAATAATAATTATGATATTTAAGCTTCTTTTATGATTTGATAATATTATTTAGAAAGTACGAGAAAAGAAAAATTGCAAAGATGCAAATATTAAGTACTCCAAAATTATTTATATAACCTTGCCCTTATTATGAAAATGATGGTCTAATAAAGAATTTAATTCAAGGTCGAGGTTAAGTCACAATACGCAGTATTAGTCTTAATAGCCACGCAAAAGATTTTAGTCCCAAACTTTGGAATTTTAACCTACTCATTTTTTTAAGATTTTTCATATTTTTATTTTATTTTTTGGATCACCTTTTCGGTATGCGCTTTTCCATAGCCAGTATCAGTTCTGGTATCAGATCTCATTATTTTGACTTGAAACTCGTTTTACAAGTCCTACATATTATTCTAGTAATTATCATGCACTTATTATAATTTTCCGGGATACTTCACCGGTACGCATTTATACCGGGTAGCAGAACCAGTATCTGCGCTTTTCGTCCGAAAAGCGACTTTCAACATTATTACTCACTTACTATAATTATTAGAGCCTCATAATAATTATTATGGTCAATTATGAAATTATTTACTAATTATGACATTTATTTAATTAATTACCTTAATTAGTGGTGCAGGTTCTTACAAATGCGGATGAGCATTATTTGCATAACATGGATATATATATATATATATATATATATATATATATATATATATTGTTGTATTATATGACTTATTGCTTTTATGCTGAAGTGAACTTGGGGTGGAGGAATCTCCAAGGGCCCCTAGTTTACTTAGATATATATGTATATATCACTCTGCGTTATGGGGATTTCAGGTATAGGTACTGACAATGCAGGAGCATCACAGGGTACAGGGTCAGGCTAGAGTACCATGATTTTGCATGCTTGTGGGACTTATGTTAATGTATATTTGTGTCTCATATAATGTTTTACACGTGAGAGTAAAGGGGATGTCCAGACCTCTTTTGGTTATGGCTATGGATATACATTGAGTCATATGTATAGGTTATTTCACTTTTGTATCTTTTGTACTATTGATGCATAGAGGAGAGACTTAGCCTATGATCAGAGTTATTGGATATCTTTCATGTTGTTGATGCATGTAAAAGACTTTGATTATATGTTTTGTATTATTAAGTTTCCATTTAGGTAGTCTGTGGATATCTATGTATTGTGATACAATTATGATGAAAGAGATTTTAAGCCTATTGGATAGACTGAGGTGATGTCAATATTTATTGAACTGTTTATCGGGTTAAGATATCATGCGAGAATTATCCTTAAATTTCTGAAAAATAAACGAAACTCTATCCGTTTTGTTTGGGCGATGTTGGTAGGAGATTATCACCTTGTGTGATTAACTATCATCATTGTCATGTGAAGATATATTGTTTATGGGAACTTCATGGTGATTAGATGTTTAAGCAATTTGTATGAGTTATAATTACAGTTTGGATTGTTTATAAATACAAAAAGTGATTTAAGTAATAAAAGATAATTGTTTGAAAAAAAAATCCATCCGTGTTTTAATCAACTATTGTGATTGACTGCACTTAATATCATATGTAATGTTAATAAATCGGTTATAGAACGAGTTGTTACAGATGTGGGCCCTAGCCCTTTTGTCTATAAAAAAAGCTCATTTGGATGAACTTTTTTTTAAAAAAAAAGTTTTATTTTTTTGAAAAAACTTTTTCTAAAAGTTGAAGGTATTTTATATTTGGATGTAATATGGAAAAATATTTTTAACTAAAAAAGTTGTTTGAATATCAAATTTTTGAAGTACTTTTTATATATATAATTACTAAAAAAATATGTGAGAACAAATTATCGAAACAAAATTTGGTGGTGGTAGCATCAGGGACATAGTGGTGGAGGTGGGGGTGACAGTTATGAAGTGATGGCAATAATGTTAGTGACAATGATGGAGATGTCGATGGTGGTGTTAGTGGCAATAGTGGGAAATGCGGTGGTGGTGGTGGTCAGTGGCGGACGCAGAAAATTTTATTTGTGTATGCACATTTATGGCAGGAGTTCGGGGGCTGGGCCCCCGAATTTTGTTTTTTAAAAAGCTCTTGCCATGCATAGGATTCATGGAAGAATATATTGTAGATAACCTTAATTTGCATTTGCAAAAGGTTAAATATAAGAATCAAAAATGTGAATTTTGGGTACATGACCACAACACCAACCATTAAGACAAGGGAAAGTAACAACTTAGTAAATCTAAACTAAGTTAACTATACTATTAACATATGGGTACTCAGTAATACTGGTAACCACAGCTATATTTAGATAGTCTTTATCATACCGATAAACAAACATAGTATAAGGAAAACCATGTCTAAAACTTAAGGTCAGCTGCAACTTTGCTCTCTTCATTTTATGCTGCACATTTTGCATGTTGAGTGGTGACATATGCCTAAAACTTAAGGTTAGCTACAACTTTTTAATAAAAAAAAAATTTAATTACTTTGGCAAGTTACTGTCTGCACTTGCCCACAGAGGTAATAGTACAGGGCCGCCGATGGTGGTGGTATTGATAGACTGATAGCAGGGACAATAACCATGGGATTAATTTAGGTCATGGTTGGGTAAATTTAGATTTCGATAAAAATATTTAACTTTTGATTTTTAAATTTTTTTATAAATTTTAGTTTTTAAAAAATAAGATTCTTACTGTTTTTTACTTCTATTTTTTTAAATAGCTACCATTCAAATATGGGATTTAAACTTCTCCTTTTAGGGGAGAAGTTTCCTTTCTCCTACCAAAGCATATCTTTAGTACTACAGAAGTGTATGCTCCTTTACTAAAAGTAGAAAATAATGACTTAGGGGAAAATAACCATACAAAAGTGGACAAAAGAGGAAAGATAAATATATTACTTTGTTCTAATTTAGTAAATGATGCATTGAATAAATAAATTCAAAGGTATCCTCCGGCCGTAACCGAAGACTAATCCCCATCGAGCACCGTCGGATCCTTTCGGGGGCGCATCTCCCAAATCCTTTTTTTCCATTCCCAGGACTCGAACTCGAGATCTTTGGTTAAGGGGTCAGGCTCCTTACCACCTGTGCCAAAGGAGGAGAAAGAATGCATGATCTTTATTACTCTTGTAGTACTTGAAATATTTTCCTCATCCATAAAATATGGGAACCACCACTTTGTTAAAAAAAAAATACTGAAAATGAACTAAGACAGCATGAGAAAAATATTTATCGGATAACAAGAGAAGTGTTTAACCCTTCAAATATTCATTCATAATGAGAAATGTTTTTGAAAAAAAAAATCAGCTTTTAGTAAAAAAAAAAAAAAACTCATTCAAACTCTGAATTCGTACAACAATGTACTTTAAAGTCTAGTATGATATCTTTTTCTTTTGGATATAAGTAATAAATGGATATGATTTTTTTTTTGGTAAAATGTGTGTTATTTTAAATGATATAAAGTTGTGTCATTTTAAGAGAGAGAAAGAGATAGATAAAGGAGGAGAAAGAGTAGATAAAAAAAATAAAGGTGTGGGTCCCACCTTTTTATGAGAATGAAATGATATAAGTTGCATCATTTAAGAGGATAAATACTTTTCCATTTTTTTATATAAGAATGATATTAAAGTTCCAACTTACAATCTCCTTCAAACTATTCAAATTCATATTATAAATTTCAGTGACTTATATATTATTTTCCCTTTCTAACACAGGTACTTTGAAATTCTAGATGAAACGTTATCCACGATGTCTTCTCAATATAGAAATGATTAACCTCAGCAACCATTAAGTTGAAGTACCAACGCGTAAGAAACACTGGGGGGAATTAATATTCCAATTTCCAACGAGTAAAACCATTGACCTAACTATTATAGTACTTAACTACTTATATTCTTTTTTCTTTTTTTTTTTGGAATTTTCAATGGATTCATTACTTCGCAATTAATCCGATTTGGGGTGGGTCCAGGATTAAGACTTTAAACCTCTCCTAAAGATAGTACTGAGGAGATTCGAACACATATTTTTATCCTCACCTGCTTAACTTTCATGCCAACTAGCTACCATCATTTGGTATATATTCTTTCTGCAGAGATTAAAAAGACAAAAAAAAAGAGAGGAAAAAGAATAGAAGAAGGGCAGCTTTGTTGAATTTCTACTACAAACAGCATTAATTAAACACTGCTATCAATCATTTTAAAAAAAGGAAAATAATTATATTTATAAATTTTTATAAGAGGATGGTTATATTGACAATTTTTTTTTTTTACAAATTTATATACTACATTATATCTTACATGTAAGATTTCATTCAAGAATTTCTTACTAATAAGACATAGTATAGTTTGTAAATATAACATTCTTCTTCTTATAAACTATATTATATGGGGCAGGTTATATTTACAAACTTTTTTATTTACAAATTCTTACAAACTATGTTATATTCTCCCGGGAGAATACAAACTACACTATATTCTCCCGGGAAAATATAGTGTAATTTGTAAAAAAATTCCAAAAAATTTGTAAACAGATCCTATCCTATATTATATATTAGGAGTAGTACACTTTTGCACACAGAGTATTACTCCTAATACATAGTCTAATTTATAAGAATTTATAAAAAATATTTTGTAAATATAACTCTTTCCCCTTATAAAATATCAAAATTCAATGCCATTAACGCATATGGTTATACATTCATGTAATTTGGTCTTAATTTACAACGTAGAATATAAATTGATATTTTTAGACCTGTTGACCTTCAATGTTCATAATTTGAGTTAAATGCAACTGACATATAGAGTATCATATATGTGGCAAGTTGGCTGACTGTTTGGGCAAATTGAATCTATCACTATTATATTATATTGAAAACTTGTTGTCATAACATTTTAAGTTCTATTAACTTGAATCTGTAGGTTAGTTTGCTTGTACAATTAATTATTTGGTAGAAAATTAATCATGTGAGTAAGTGTTTTGTGAAACATGCATGTGGTCTTGGGGAATATTCATTATACATCAAATTTTATATAACTCACAACTCTTCTTTTTTATATAATAGTGTTTACGTACAAATAACACTGAAGAATTTTTATTAATAAATATTTTCTTGTTATTCTAATTTTTCTCAATTATACAAACACTTCTCCACCTATGCCAATAAATACATAACAAAGCTGAGCTAAATTAAACAGGAAGTAAAAAATGAAAATGATTATAAATATTTGCAAATCTAATTAGGGAATTCGATATTTCCACGGCCGAGTTCAATTATTGGAAACCATTTATTAGATAGACCTGTTATGTCTTACTGCGTTATCTTAATTAATCTTGAGCAGAGAAAGGTAAACATGCCGAATTGATAATACCATTTGTTTTTTTTTTTGGTGAAAAATTGATAATACCATTTAAATAAGCTTCATTTTTGCAACTTCGTGCATATAATTTCATCTCAACAATTAAAAGTCTTAAGAGGTTCAAACTTACCGAAATACACTTACGAAAAAATATATATAACTTAAAAAAAAATTATAAAGAGATATAACCTTAATATCCTAATTAAGGTCCAAAAAATTTAATAACTATTAGTATATATATATATATATATATATATATAAACTATATATTTTTTCTAATGTTATATATATATATATATATATTGAAATGGTGTCGTTTTGAGGCGGAAATCATGATATTTTTGTAATTTTAATTTATTTCAAGGTTATAATAGTCTTTATCATTCTAATTATTTAATATTTCAACCCAAAACAACGTCGTTTCAATTAACATTAGACAAAGTTGTCTAAAGTACCATTAGATACATTTTTCCCATCAAACCAATGCTTTAGTTAAAAAAAAAAATCATTATACAATTATTTAGTCTTATATATATATATATATATATATATATATATATATATATATATATATATATATTGCATCAATTAAAAGGTAGCTTATAATATCGGGGAGGTCTTCAAATGCATAGTATCTTCACTATCATGCAATTCTATGAACTAATTTAGCATTTATTTTGTGTTATAAAAGATCAATTCAGTCAATATAGACTCATTCTCTTGAGAATTTTACCTTACAACAGACAAGATTGTTAAGTGGCCCAATAATGATAGACTTAAATAATTTGTATGAGATATATAATCAAAATTCAATGCTATCATTGTAAAAACATATAAATAAATAAGATTAAATTAATATTTGAAAATTAAATAACTTTTTAATCGCAGTCAACTTTATAAACTATTCTAATTATTGATTGAAAAAAAATAAAACTAAAACCCACAAAATATATATTCATTCTAACAATTAAATGAAGGAGTTTGCAAATAGTTGGCCTTTGAATACAAATTAAAAAGATAAAAGATAAAAAATTAATTATATTGAAAACTCAAAAAATAGTTTTTTTCTTTGTAATATGTTTGGCGCTTACATACTTAAGTATGCATTGCATTATTTAAGGTTTTAATTGTCACTTTAATATTCACTCATAAGTGGTAGAGTCAAGGAGGGATTATCTCCCCCTTAATTTCATCAAAACTTTATATTAAATAAAATTCAAATATAAAAGAATAGCATAGTGTAACATAAAAATGATAAGCCTACCCCCCCCCCCCCCCTCTCCTCTTTATTATTCTTTATTTATAAAGAAAATTTGCGGAATTCTTCAAATTTAATTATGTATTGACTCACTATCATGTTGTCATGTCTAAGTTACCATGAATTTTGTTTTCCTAGTTCCCTCTCAGGAAATTTTCTGACTCCGCTATTGTCACTCATATAATTTTGGGTTTGCTTTTTCTGCAGTTACTGCAGATAAGTTATCTACAGTACGCCCAATATGACGTCGTTTTGGGGCAAAAGTAATGGTGTTTTTATAATTTTAATTTATTTTAGGGTTATAGTAGTCTTTATATTTATAATTTTTTTAAATTTCAATACCAAAACGACGTCATTTTGGAAGTAAATGCAGATAACTTATCTGCATTAACTGCAGAAATATTTTTTCTCTATAATTTTTTATTAATTTCATGATTTAAAACCTCATGCTTATGCGCCAGAGTTACCAAATAAATATTTTTCAAGTAATTAAAAAAATCTAATATATGTTACCAAAAGAAATATTAATTTAATATTAAATATTAGATATTAAATATTTTTAGTCAATATCCTTAAATCCTTTACTTAAATGGGGGAAGCAGTCCAACTCCAATATTGTTAGCAAGACCCTTATCTATGTGGTTGTAAGGTATCTTTTTCAATTGCTACCCAACAAAATACCTTTGCCAACTACAATACCCAAAGGCTTTAAATATTCAATGCACATTTAACTTATATACTATTGAATTCATTGAAGAATTCATAACCCACCACTTTGCTTCACTAGCTAGCCCTACATGTTACATCTTAGATGAAGAATTCATATTATAATAAACCAAGGTAGGTATGCCTCCCTTTGTACAACTATCAATATCAACGTAAGCAAAGCGTTGCACATTATGCTAATATATACGTCACTTTCCTTGTTGTTAAGTGCCATTCAAAATCATAATCATAACCAAAGAGAGAGAAAAAAAGGAACATTGAAGAGTGACAAAAAGAGAAAAAATCGATACTGTATCACCTAGATTCAGTACATCTCAGTAATGAGAGCATTATATGAGAAAGAAAAAATTTGGCGGAGGAAGAAAAATTTAACCGACATGTAATATTTATATTGGTGGGATATACTGAATCTATCTTTGGTGCAATGGTAGTACTAAAGATTTATTCGAAAAAAAGATATATCAATATTGGAAATTTTAAATATGAGATGATGCAACAAAGAATCTTCCACCTTTCTTCCGCGTTGTTCCTCACTCCCCCTTGTGGTGAGGGAGGGTATAGAGTAATAGAGCTACGTGTGTACCCTTCATTCACTTTTTTTGACCCATCCAAGGGGTTGTGGTATTTCACATATGAAATGGTCAATAATTCAATAAGCAACTTACATAAATCATACTCTTTACTTTCTCTCTCACCGAAAAATTTAATATGCTTCAGGATCACTGAATTTTTTGGTATTTCCTCTCATAATATTAATTTTCTCTTTCCTTTTTTATCCCTATTATTTTCCCACTTTCATCGTTTTACCCTCCTATTTACACTAAGAGACCACCTAAAAATAGTGATTCCGAATCACTTTAAATAACGTCCTCTCTCACAAAACATTAATATGATATACCCCACAAGAAGGGACCTACTTTTGTAGAAAACTCACTTCATTTTGGCCAGTCAAATCTACCTCTTTTCCTTCTCTTTTCTCCTCTTTATATCCCCTTCTTCCTCTCACCTTCTTGGTTAAGAAAGCCACTCTCTTTCCCTATTTCATAATCAGCTTCACTCTCTCTTATCCATGCCTTATATCTCCTCCAGTTAGCAGCATATAACTCACAACCTCCCCATCAAATTTTCACTCAAATGCATATTCACTAGTATATTGAATTATCCATTTGTCCTTTCATTAGCTTACCACTTGGCCTAGTCCACTCTTGATAATTTTCATTCTAACATATAAGAGTTTTCAAATTCCATGCTCTTCATATGCTACTATATGATCAAATTGGCATATTCTTGAGTCTTATAACTAAGGGACTTAATCAGCTGCAACTCAAATTGGAAGAGTAACCTTTTGTTGTTGCTGTTAATTTCATCTTCATCATCAAATGGGAGAGGACATGGAGAGGGAACAAGTTTGTATAATTGGTGAGCTAATGCAAGGGAAGGAGCTAGCAAAGCAACTCTGTGATCATCTAGTTTCTTCTTCTTCATCATCATCATCATCACCATCATCCCATGAAAAGAATGAAATCTTAATTCAGAAAATACTTTCCACCTATGAGAAAGTACTCACCAAGTTGAATTGGAGTTCTGAAGTGGGAGAAAGTAAGAACAACAATGTCAACATGATGGATTCCCATTGTTCTTTTACAAATGGGAGCCCCAGAAGTGAGGTCCTGGACCCAGATGTTAAGCACAAAGATGTCTTCAAGAAAAGGTAATGTCAAAAGTTACCATTTTTTTTTGTTTCTTTGTAAATTGGTTTTATTTTTAAGGTTTATCATCTGATTTTCAATCTGGGATTCTTTGAATTTGTGTGATGCAGAAAGACCATGCCCAGATGGACAGAACATGTGAAGGTGTGCTCAAGAACAGTGCTTGAAGGATCTCAGGATGATGGTTATAGCTGGAGAAAATATGGACAGAAGGATATTCTTGGATCTAAGTTTCCAAGGTAAGAAACATATTATTTTCCTCTTATAAATAAAGTTTTTTTTTTTTTTCCACAAGTGGAATTTGTATACTTTGGCATTTGAATATATGACAGAAAAGCTAACCTATCTAGCTTTTTTTGATATAGGATTATTTTTTAGTTAGTGCCAGAGGCCATAGGTACCCTTAATAGAATATAATTGACCACTTGGCTAATGAGCTCTAAAGAGGAAAGTAGTTAAAAATGAATTTTGCCACACTTAAAGGCTTGTTTTTCTGCTAGATAAATAATGAGTAAGACAAATTGCTTTTTAAAAAAGACTATATAAACTTATCCAAAGGACATCTTTTGCTAGATTCAATTCAGTTCAATAGCAGCTTTGTGATTAATGCACCAAGTGTCATTAAAGGTTCCTTGCGTTGTGCAAGAAAGAAGGGATGCATCCGTACATTGGATAAATCTGACAAATTTTGTCCAATTGCGCAACTAGTTGGTGAAGTGTCATGGTGGTCCTAAAGTTTTGGGAGCTCATGTACCAATTTTATTTAGCAGAAAAAATAATAACATGCCAAGTGGAGAGATAAAAATAGGACTTTATTACCCCTTTATTTAAGGCTATAACCTTTAAAGCTCTACTAAATGGACCACAAAAGTTGTTCAATATTAGTTTTGATGTTCCTTGCATCAACATAGAACAAGAGGGCATGCTGTCATATCTTGTTATTCTTATCGCTATGTGTTTGCTTAACATATTTCATATTGAAGCAAGCTGTTTTCATGTTGTTTTTCTGACAAAAAGTGGTTTGTATTGATTGCAGAGGATATTTCAGATGCACACATAGAAATGTACGAGGGTGTCTGGCTACTAAGCAAGTGCAAAAGTCAGATGAAGACCCAACAATATTAGAGATAACCTACAGAGGAAGACACACATGCACTCAAGCAAGTCATTTAAACAAGGCATCACCATCAAAAATAAAGATGGACTTGGGAGAAAATAAACTCCAAACAAATCAAAAGAATCAACCACAAGAAGGGAAAATAGAACCACCCCATGAAACAATTTTCTCTTTTGGTTCTGAATTTGAAGTTAAAATGGAAGACTTGGACAACAAGGAGGAAATCTTCCCATCATTTAACTTTCATTCTTCATCAATAGGATCTGAAAATGATGACAACAACATATTCTCCAAGACCATTATTGAAAACCCTTTCATGGAAAACTTTTCTTCTCCATTCATATCACCAGAGACTTCAGAATCAAACATCTTCTGTTGGTCACCATGCCACTTGAAAAGCATAGGACTAGGCCATAGTGTGCAAACCTCAGAGTCTGATATCAATGAGATAGTTTCAGCCCCAACTTCAGTCACCAATTCTCCAATAATAGATTTTGATCTCCTCCTTGGTAAGATAGATTTCGACACAGATTTCCCTATCAACACCCCAGAATTTTTCTCTTGATAAAATGTTCCATTTCCAAGTTGACAGCATAGTTTGTGTGCGGATTAACTGTTGAGTTTTGTAGATCCTTACTAGCAACATAGCAGAGGGAAGAAATACCATAGTCATCACAAATAATGTCCTTACATTAAGACAGTGAAACTTCCCACTCATGCTAGTTAAAGTGAGTTTGTACCAAGGCTGTAGTGTGAAAATAATTTGTAGGTTGTAGCTCTTGTCTTTTACCAGTTTCTCGCTTCACTTGTAACATATAAAATCATATTGTGATGTCTTCTTCTGGCTCAAGCTGAGCAAGAAATTGTGAAATAAATGAAATTTTCACCCTATATTTGATGTCTAAAATCATCATCAATGCTAATGCGGAGTGTCATAGTCTATAATAGACTATTTTACCTTATATTTGCAAGAGTATGGTTACATAATCAAATATGTAACATTTTACATTACATGGCAACAACATCATGATGGGAATTGGGACCACAACTTGTTGGGTTTATTGGCTTATGCTCTTTTACTTAGGCCAATGACTTTAGTGAGAGTGAGCCCAATGATTAATTCTAGCCCATGAACCTTAGGGTTAGTTTTAGATTGGGAAAGATTCATAAGCACCCTTTTCTCCACTTGTGCCTCCAAGGTTACGGACATCAGAAACATACGCAGACGTTCATCATCTGAACAGTTGTCCACACGACTTCCTGATCCCCTTGAGTCATAGCCTGGAAGATCAGCCGTAGAGCGGAATTGCGACCGTTCGTGGTGCGTTGCTGCAGATCGTGAGACTTGAGGAGGAGAACTGAACGTGAGAAATTATCACGTTCGCTGCTTGGGTGTTCTTCATTTCTCATCATCAATGCTAATGCGTAGTGTCATAGTCTATAATAGACTATTTTACCTTATATTTGCAAGAGTATGGTTACATAATCAAATATGTAACATTTTACATTACATGGCAACAACACCATGATGGGAATTGGGACCACAACTATCATTCATAATTTCACAACCACACGTCTAAAATATAAAGGCTAAATGGAATCCTGATTCCTCAATAGGAAACAAATGTATAAATGCCAAATGGAATTTGTATGCATCAGGTTCTAAGATAGTCAATTTTGTAGTTTTGGAATTTTTGGGGCTTGTGTTGGCTGAACCTGGACCCAATTTCCCAAACAAACAAGCTTCTATGAATCATAGTTAAATTTATTCTCAATTTACGTGACACTGGGGCTACTAAAGTATAGTGAAAAGGATGTGCCAGTCCCATTTCAATGTTTGACCATATCAAAAATAAAGACTAACTAATGTGGCATAGTGATTCTTGTCTCTTTCATGCCAAATGAAAGCATTATTTCAAATCTTCATTATCTTGGTACCAATTACAATTATTATTTACTATGTGAATTTGGAAAAATGATGAGTTTTGCTGCTGCATTAGTGGTGAGTTACATAATAAAAGATAGCTGTTTATTTTCTCTAAACTGATTCATCCTTTTAAAGACCATATTTAATGTTAAAACAGTATAATCACAGAAGGAATTGAATAAAAACAAAATTAAAATCATTTTCTATCTTTCTTTGTGAAATTAATATTCCTCTACAGTTTTTGCTTATTTTCAGTCACATGTTTACAATTTTTTTTCCTTTTCAAATTAGTCTTTACACTTACGAATATTTACAAAACAGTCCATGATGTAAATGTTTGTCATAACTACTATTAATTTAATCTCTACTTTACAGCAAAAAAAAAAAAAAGAGAGAATATAAAAAATGAACATCTGCTTAACAAAAGGAACACATACTAAAATGAAGAAGTACTTGCTAGATGTTGTAAAGAAGGGAAATAATTATCTTATGTTGCATGAGATAATTATCTCGTGCAACATGAGATTAATAGATCCCTTAAAGAAAGAAAGAAAGGGAAATTAACGAAAATTAACAGTGAGGACCATTTTGAAAATATTCACAAGTATAAGGACTAATTTAGTAAAAGCATAAATTGAAAAAAGTGAAATTATATAAACCAATATCTTAATTTAACCATCGATTTTATTTTATTTTTTCACATTTTCAAAAGCACTTCTGCTAGTTTCAAATAAGTATCCGTCCAATGCACCCAAAAATGTGGACTCTAACGATCCACATTTACCCCAGCCCAACTAAACATGATCTGGGCTTTCTGGTATATCTTGGTCCTAGTTTTTATGGGCTGAATACCTTAACTACAACATCTTAAGGCTGTGGCTCACTACACTAGACTAAATACTCTTTTCATTTTTTGAAGACAAGCCCAAAGCTTTGGTCTTTTGGGTATGCCCATTGTCCACATGGAAAACACCCACAACTCACATGAAATTTTATTTTATCAAAAGTCGAGGGGAAAAAATACATTTTGTAAAATAAGTTTGGGAAAACATTTTCTCATGTTGCATGAGAATTAAATTCTCATGTTATGATCATTCAATTTGCGTGCAAAACTTTTTATTTTCTTTTTTCTTTTTTAATAAATGTGGGACCCACCACTAGTTGAGTCACAACATAAGAATTGAATTCTCATGCAACATGAGAAAATCAAATCCCAATAAGTTTTGCCACTTTTGTAATTGGGATCTATTAATCTCATGTTGCATGAGATAGTTATCTCATGCAACAGAGATAAGATTGTGGAGTCCACTACTTTTTCAAAAGAAGAAAGAAAAAAAAAATAATGGACCCCACTATTTTGTCTGTGTTGCATGAGATAACATGAGATAATTATTTTCCTGCCCGACTCGAATGAAATAACCGATGAAGAAATCTGAAAAAAAAAAAAAAACATAAGAACAGCCAGCACTTGTCTCATAGTTTTAATATTGTGACTCTTTCATGTTGCCTCTCTCAGGTTTAAACTTTTTCTAACACGTTCCGAAATTTTATTTCGTTTGTACGTATAGTTATAGGAAAATATTACTTTCATTTTACATGAGATAGTTATCTCATTTTCTCTCATTTCGAAAATCGCACCCCATTTTTATCTTTTTTGCATTTAAATGGTAGACCCCATTTGGATTCTCTCTATAACATGAGAGAACTACTCTCATGTAACATGAGGGTAATATATCCCATATAATATATAGTTGGATTCTTCTCTGAAGTTAGTTTTCAAGCGTTACGTGTAAGCATTTAATCAATGATTCATGTTCAATAATATAAACATTCAAGAACATGAAAGGGGATCTTCAGAATTTATGAGTTTCACATAAAGTGTACCTTTCTCCATTAGTGCGGAAGAACTTTGATGGTGGAATACTTTCTCTAAGCCTTAACCCTTTCACCGTTCTTGTATCTTCTTTGATAGGGATTTGATACAACCTTTCTGGGCAGACTCAGATGGAACTTTTTGTTTCTGTCAGATACTCCCTTATCAGAAACTGACCCTATGAACGTTTACATAACTGGCCTATCAACAGTTATTTTTTCTGTAACTTCCCTTAATGTAACTGCACCTATCAGCAGTTACTTTTAAATAACTTCCCTTAATAGTCAAAATTACCATAATGCCCTTTTCATTAATTAAACCAACTGACACATAATATAACACATGAGACAAATAATTTTACATTCTCCCACTTGGCTCATGTCATGAGGTGTCCCTTCATGATTTAATCAACATTCATTATGATGCGCATTTACTAGGCTAAGGTTCTATACATTGACCTCATCATAATTCATTATTAGAAATAAAATCAACAAGAGTCATGGCGGTTGTATGCTATCAAGTCGGCATAGTCCCTTCCATGTACCACTATATTGACTCTTCTTCCTAACATGATACTTTAATAGGAAGTATACATTATGTCCAACAATAATGTCTTCATAATGGACCATAAACATTTTCAATATCATTACATAAACTTGCATGCATTCATAAATTGAAAATAAGACAATAACAGAAACATATATTCATCAATGAGCTCAGAGTGTCAATACTTAATACATAACAATAATTGTCATCATTCATTAGCTGACATAATGCTCATTCTACATACATGACCAGTAAATGTCTTGGGCGGTAATCCCTTCGTCAAGGGATCAGCTATCATAAGATCGGTGCTAATATGCTCTATAGACACTCTTTGTTTCTGAACCTCTTCTTTAACGGCAAAGTACTTTAATTCCATATGTTTAGCACCTTTGGAATACTTGTCGTTTTTAGAAAAGAAGACTGCTGCGGAATTATCACAATAAATTTTCAGCGGCTTTTCAATATTGTCGACCAATTCAAGCCCTGAAATAAAGTTCCGTAGCCATTTAGCCTGAATTGTGGCTTCAAAGCATGCCACAAATTCAGCTTCCATAGTGGACGCAGCTATTACAGTCTGCTTCGCACTTTTCCATGATATAGCTCCTTCAGCTAAAAGATACAGGTAACCACATGTAGACTTTCTTGTGTCTACGCATCCTGCAAAATCTGAATCTGTGTATCCAATCACTTCAAGGTTGTTAGACCTTCTATAAGTAAGCATGTGACCTTTAGTTCCTTGCAAATATCTCAGTACTTTCTTTGCAGCTTTCCAATGATCCATACCGGGATTACTTTGGTATCTACCCAACATCCCAACTGCAAAGCTAATATCTGGTCTCGTACAAGTCTGAGCATACATTAAACTCCCAACTAATGATGCATACGGAATTGCATCCATTTCTTTTCGTTCCAATTCACTTTTAGGACATTGCATGAGACTAAATTTATCTCCTTTCTGAATTGGAACTGGAGATGATGAGCAGTTTTCCATTCTGAATCTCTCTAGAACTCTATTAATATATGCTTTCTGAGACAAACCTAACAGTCCTTGTGATCTATCACGGAATATTTCTATTCCTATCACATAAGTTGCCTCGCCCATATCTTTCATTTCAAAGTTACTAGAGAGAAATTTCTTAGTCTCATTTAAAAGACCAAGATCATTGGTTGCCAGCAAAATATCATCAACATACAGAATCAATAATATAAACTTGCTCCCACTGATCTTCAGATATATACATCGATCAACAATGTTTTCTTTAAATCCAAAGGAAACAACAATATCATTAGACTTAAGGTACCATTGCCGTGAAGCTTGTTTAAGTCCGTATATTGACTTCTTAAGTTTGCACACCATGTGCTCTTTATCCTTTTCTATGAACCCCATTGGTTGGTCCATGTACACATCTTCATCTAAATTTCCATTTAGAAAGGCAGTTTTCACATCCATTTGGTGTAACTCTAGATCATAATGAGCCACCAATGCCATAATAATTCTTAAAGAATCCTTCTTTGAAACTGGTGAAAAAGTTTCTTTATAGTCAATGCCATCTTTCTGAGTGAATCCCTTTGCAACAAGTCTGGCCTTGTAACGTTCTAAGTTACCATGAGAGTCACGTTTGGTCTTAAAGACCCATTTACAACCAACTCTCTTGCACCCTTCTGGTAACTCAACAAGATCCCAAACCTTATTCTGTTCCATAGATTTCAACTCATCTTTCATAGCATCTAACCACTTATCACCATTTTCACCATTCATGGCTTGTGAAAACGTTACTGGATCATCCTGAATACCCATGTCAAAATCAGACTCTTGTAGATATACCACATAATCATTAGAAATAGCAGGTCTCTTTTCTCTTTGAGATCTTCTTAATGCTATCTGTTGTGGTTCTTCTACTATGGGTTCATTCGGTTCATTAACAATGATTTCTTCATGAGTAGTGGGATCATTAACTTGTCCTTCATTATTATTGGTTGGTTCAATAGCATAAGGAACAATAACTTTACTAGAGCTACAAGTCAATGGAACTTGTATTCTCACTTCATGAATATCCACTTTACGTGGTGTTTCACTCCCACTAACTTCACCATTCTCAATGAACCAAGCCTTACGTTTCAGGCAATCCCTTTTGAAATGCCCTTCCTTTTTACAGAAATGGCACCTCATCTTTGCATTACTTTCCCTTTTGTGGATTTTAGAAGAAGAGGCCTCATCAACTTTAAGGGGTCCTCCTCCTCCTCCTTTCTTCTCATGCTTCTTACCTTTATTCTTTTCAGCTCCTTGATGCTTTACATAATTGATAGAATGAGCTCTCTGATTCTTAAGTCTGGTTTCCTCCTGAACTAACATACTGTGCAATTCATGCACATTCCATTTGTCTTTCATGGTATTATAGTTCATTTGGAAAGGACCATACTCAGACGGTAATGAGTTCAATACGAACTGCACCAGGAAGTTCTCATCCACATCCATTCCCAATGCTTTTAATTTTGCCGCAATGCTTGTCATTTCAATAACATGCTCATGCATAGTACGCGAACCATCAAATTTCATGGTGGTCAGTGTACTCATAAGTGTCCCAGCAAGAGACTTATCAGCAGTTTGGGAGCGCTCTTCCACAAGTTTCATCATTTCAATGGCACTTTCAGTTTGTGGAAGAGCTGACTTAATGTTGCTTGCTATGCTCATTTTCATGTACATCAAACTTAATCTGTTGGATCTTTCCCAGTTCTTAAAATGGTTCCTTTCATCCTCAGTGCTTTCAGGAGTAATAGCACCAGGTTCCTCTTCTCTAAGAGCCAAATCCATATCCATTACCCCAAGGTAAAATTGGATTTGCTCTTTCCATTCAGAGAAGTTCAGCCCATTAAAAACTGCAACAGTTGAGAACATGGAATGTGTGGCAACAGGTACTGCAAGGAATAATATTTAAAACATTAATGCTTTGAGTCATACATGTCACATACTAACATACTTCACAGATTCAAACATACTAACTTCAATGCATATCAATGTTCACCTTTGGGGATCCATTAACATACAACATTAACTGTAATGATGCTATATAAATTTCTCATAATTTGGCAATGATGCATACCCCTATCATAAATATTTGTCATCTTTGGATGTCCAAATATGAGGAAATATGCCAACAATACCAACATCCATGTTCATTTTATAAAACAAATAACCAACCTTTGGGTTGATCCCCAACTGTTCTATAATAATGAACTTCAATATACCACAACCAGAAAATTATTTCATACTATTCATAGCATCACAGTCATGGTAATTGAAATAAAATCATAATATTTGAAATTAAAATAACTCTTCAAGATTTGGCCACTTTGGTGACTAACAAATCTACCATAATTAATTTCAAAACTTTAATATTTCATAAACAATAATAGGATTAAATTTTCACATTCAATATTAATCCAACCACATCACATAATCATTCAATTTAAAACTATAAATATTGCGTAATTATTCAATTTTCACATTCAACATCATAATACACATTTACATGTGTATTTGCAACGTCCCTTTCTCCATGGACAGTGACAACTTTTCTTTCAAATTTCATATCCAAATCACATTCAAAGGCTGGACACAGAAATCGAGACAAAATTTATCTCAATGTTGATCATGAATGAAAAATTACCATTCACGTTGCAAATCAGTAATTTGTAATGGTGGGTTTTGTCCTTTAGTGATCTTTCATCGAAACAAATCTCCAATTCTCCAGTAACTTTCATAATTTGCTTCGTAATATGCTTTTCAATTCACGCTCAATTGATTTCAAATCTAACTTTCATAATCGCAAATTGAAAATGATTTCGAAATGCTTTTATCTCGGTTAAAAAAAATTTTCTTTCGAGAATTCCTTTAATAATTTTATTTTCAAAACCCTAACTTTTCATGAACCAGAAATTTATTCCTAATAATTTATGGAAAAACACAAATTCTTAAACATGGCTCTGATACCACATGTAAGCATTTAATCAATGATTCATGTTCAATAATATAAACATTCAAGAACATGAAAGGGGATCTTCAGAATTTATGAGTTTCACATAAAGTGTACCTTTCTCCATTAGTGCGGAAGAACTTTGATGGTGGAATACTTTCTCTAAGCCTTAACCCTTTCACCGTTCTTGTATCTTCTTTGATAGGGATTTGATACAACCTTTCTGGGCAGACTCAGATGGAACTTTTTGTTTCTGTCAGATACTCCCTTATCAGAAACTGACCCTATGAACGTTTACATAACTGGCCTATCAACAGTTATTTTTTCTGTAACTTCCCTTAATGTAACTGCACCTATCAGCAGTTACTTTTAAATAACTTCCCTTAATAGTCAAAATTACCATAATGCCCTTTTCATTAATTAAACCAACTGACACATAATATAACACATGAGACAAATAATTTTACATTACGCCCTTTTTTCCTTCAACATTGGAAAGTTGTGACATGAATTTAAATTTCAATCATATCATATAAATGTGATTAAATTTAAATTCAATTAACAGCTTATATAATCTACCACATAAAATATGAATTTTGAAATACACTTCTAACTTTTAAGTCAAATTCGATATCAAATGTCAATACTTGTCATTTTATGATGATTTTGATGAGATTCATATTTAGAAAAAATAGACATCTAAGTCTCTTTTTTTATTTGTTACACATTTTTCTTTTTAAATTGGCTTAGCAAAGCCTGAGAAGTTTATTAGAATTTCTCTCATAACTAATTTAGAATTGAACTTTTCTTCTGATCAAACACTTCGCCGTTTCAATTTTATTTATGACAAATGTTATCCATATATAATTTCCTAAAGAATGTTTGACAAATATTAGTATACATTTAAGATTGAGACTAAAAAAAGAATAGAGAAGTGTGAAATAAAATAAAATAATATTAGAAGAATTCATAAAATATAATTTATTTTTGAATTTTAATTATTTTTTTAATTGGCGGGTTGATGGGTTCATTTTTCCAACCCATATTTTTTGGCGGGTCAACCCGTCCCGTCCCGTTTTTGACGGGGTGGGGCGGGTCAACCCATATTGCCACCCCTATTCAGAGTACGTACAAAATTATAAAAATACAATTTATCTCAAAAAAAAAATTATAAAAAAATTGTTTTGTATATATAACGTTTGGGATCAATGTTTCTTCTGTTGTGGGAGATAATTTATCTCTCATACACATATAAAAGTGTGCAAGGGCCCATGTGAAAAGAAGAAAAAAAAAAGAAATTATGAACCTCATACACTTTTTTTGGTATGTAGGAGATACATTACATGAAAAACATTAATCTCTATAAAAAAAACTAATTAATCCACGATTTATTAATTAATCAATTAATCTAGTTGAGCTGAGTAAAACCAAAAGAGCAACAAAATTCTTTTTATTAAGTTTTTAATACAGTTGTGTATCTTATTCAAACTCTAAATCAATAATTAAGATGGAACAACTCCATGTCAATTGATCCACGCGTTTGGATGTACTTATAAATATTTTAAACATTAATTTGTAGTGTAATTGATCACAATCTCATCTTATAAATTTAATGACAAGTTCATGAGAGAAGTGCTAAGCTAGTGAAAATCAATTATTTTATGAACATTATTAATATTATTATGACATTCAAGATTCTAGTCTGTTATAAATATACATAAAGACTCAATTAATTATGAATTAGCATTGATCTTATGTTTAAAAGGGGATCTTTTGGAGAGAGAGAGAAAGAGAGTCGCAAAAGAAGATGGTCAAAAATGAACAACTCATTTAAATCCCTATTCCCCTCTTTAAACAGGAGCAAATGCTAAAGAGCAATGAAAGGGGGAGAAGAGAGTAAATAGTCCCATATCAGCATTAATCATCGAGTTTGGTTGAAGGTTGGCAAGACAACAGTCAAAAAAGGCTAAGGTTTTTGGAAAAGAAGCTTAATTTCCTTCAAATATTGAAAATCTTACCATTGGTTCTTAAATTCTGACCTACTTTATGATAGGAATTGTCAACACCTCCAAAGGTTTCCCTGTCATCTAGAAGGATGTAACTTTCATATCCTTCTTAAGCTTTTCTACACCATAATAAAGGTTTAATATATACCAAAGAAGAAAAAATTGGGCATAATCGTGGAAAACTACTCTCTTCCTCACGAGTAAGAAAAGTTGGCGATGTGAAAAACAGAAAAAAAAATTAGTTCATAAAATTACAAATTAAAGCATATATATATATATATATATATATATATATATATATATATATATATGCATATCCCAAAAGCTTATCTAAGCCTAATACGATATCTTTTTGGAGCGAAAATCAGGTGTGTAGAGTTTATTTCAGGGTTATAATAATCTTTATATATATATATATATATGATTTCAATATAAAACGACGTTATTTTGGGAATAAATTAGTTATCCATATAACCAATGTGCGATTATATATATGGGAAAAATATTTCTACAGCCACACGAGAGCCCATTGGGTCTTATATATATATATATATATATATATATTTTTCTATATATATATATATATATATATTATAAAAAGGGGTAACCGGATAATATTATCTAAAGTGGCTTTACAATATATATATATATATATATATATATATATATATATATATATTCTTAGCTTTTGAATTTAGCTACATGTGGAAATTCCACTACAAAGAAATCTAGGTTTCGAAAGCTTAAATTAATAATGCTACTATATATACCATTCAATAAAACCTTTGGAGATTAAATACACCACTCACAAAAGCTATCTCAAATTTTTTATTTTTAAAATTTTATTTATATAATATTAGTGCCCAATAATTAAGAAAATAAAATATAAAAGCTAATTTTAAGGTTACATTAATTATCCATACAACCGATGCATCTTCTAGAAAGTCAGAAAGAGCCAAATTATAGCAGGGATGAATGATGCGACTGTCTCAGCTTGCAGAATGATTCTTTCTTGGACGGATCTTCAAGGAATCATTGAATTAGCAAGCAATTGTCTTCTATTAGCTCCGCGGTTAATTTATGCGCAGCTTATTTGAGAAAGATTAAACATATATGATAGTTACGTGATTGATTACGTATCTACTTTTAGTAGTTTATTACTTTATTATTAGTAGATGTCAAAGACACCGCTAGAGTGCTAGGTTAGTTGTTGTCTTTTGTATTCTGTATTTGCATGAAATGCTGAAAAGTTTGTGTCACTAAAAAACAAAATATCACTATTATAATTAATCAGAATTTTCAAATAATACTGTTTTTGTAATATTATCTTATTTTTGGGTTGCAAGCTGCACGCATAACTTTTCACATGATCTCGATGTTTGAACTCAAGAGGTCAATAAGGCAACGCGAAAGAGACGGATATAAATTATGGGAAAATATACTTTTATGTGACATAAGATATCTCTCTCATTTTATATTTACATAAAAAAACGTGGCTCTCTTTTCTTTCTTTTTTCTTTTTTTTTTAAAATTAGTGAACCCCACTTAATTTATCTCACAACATGAGATAACTTCTCTCATAACATAACATGAGAGAATTAAAACCCATAAATTATATTTATTTTTTTTATCCTGAAATTATATCTTTATTCATGTCCAAATCATGAATGGACTACTGTTAGCCATACTAACATGGAGGGTAACATGGTAGCAGACAAATTGGCTTTTATGGGATATTCCTTCTTAGATTGGGATTTACATGTATTGAACGAGATCCCTGAAGTTTGCAATTGTTTTCTCAACAGGGATGTGATGGGTGTTTCTTGCCCACGTATTTGTAATGCTTTGTAGTTTTTAATTCCATTAGTTTTCAGAAGGAAAAAAATTGTTTTTTTGCTTTTTGCTTTGTGCCTTTTTACAAGGTTATTTTTATTATTTCAGTTTAATTTTATAATAAGCATACATTTCTTAGAGTTAGTGGATTAATTAGTGAAGAGAAGCATGCCTAGGAAAACAACAACGTACACCGTAGTGAATAATTTAAATTGAGATTTTGATATTTGTCTAGACTATATTAAGCGGGATAAAGAGTCCAACTCATTTATAATTTAGGAGACCCAATAATAAAAATTTAAAGAGTAAAAAAACATATTCATCTCGCGTATATATATATGTCATATCA
>JAVKPL010012975.1:65000-66852 GCA_032173675.1 Gastrolobium villosum | reverse complement strand
GGCGTGGTGCTCCTGGTGCCTGCGCACCCGGCGCCAGGCGTGGCGCACCGGATGGCGCCAGGCGTGGCGCACCTGGTGCACCGGATGGTGCCTGACGAGGCGCCAGGCGTGGCGCACCTGATGCCCGGCGTGGTGCACCGGATGGTGCCTGACGAGGCGCACCTGATGCCCGGCGTGGTGCCCCGGATGGTGCCTGACGAGGCGCACCCGGTGCCAGGCGTGGTGCCCCGGATGGTGCCCGACGAGGCGCACCCGGTGCCAGGCGTGGCGCTCCTGGTGCCTGACGAGGCGCACCTGATGCCCAGCGTGGTGCAGCGGATGGTGCCTGGGGAGGTGCTGGACTTGGTGCCTGACGCGGCGCACCCGATGCCTCACTAATGAGTCAGTTATAAAGTAATGAGGCTGTTACGTGTGGAGTTATGTTATTCAGATCAATGAAGAGGATTGCGATGCGGGATGAAACTTGGATGATATTAATGAGTTAGTTATAAAGTAATGAGGCTGTTATGTGTGGAGTTATGTTATTCATATCAATGATTAATGAGTCAGTTATAAAGTAATGAGGCTGTTACGTGTGGAGTTAAGTTATTCAGATCAATGAAGAGGATTGCGATGCGGGATGAAACTTGGATGATATTAATGAGTTAGTTATAAAGTAATGAGGCTGTTATGTGTGGAGTTATGTTATTCATATCAATGATTAATGAGTCAGTTATAAAGTAATGAGGCTGTTACGTGTGGAGTTATGTTATTCAGATCAATGAAGAGGATTGCGATGCGGGATGAAACTTGGATGATATTAATGAGTTAGTTATAAAGTAATGAGGCTGTTATGTGTGGAGTTATGTTATTCATATCAATGATTAATGAGTCAGTTATAAAGTAATGAGGCTGTTACGTGTGGAGTTAAGTTATTCAGATCAATGAAGAGGATTGCGATGCGGGATGAAACTTGGATGATATTAATGAGTTAGTTATAAAGTAATGAGGCTGTTATGTGTGGAGTTATGTTATTCATATCAATGATTAATGAGTCAGTTATAAAGTAATGAGGCTGTTACGTGTGGAGTTAAGTTATTCAGATCAATGAAGAGGATTGCGATGCGGGATGAAGCTTGGATGATATTAATGAGTTAGTTATAAAGTAATGAGGCTGTTATGAATGATTAATGAGTCAGTTATAAAGTAAGGCTAAAGTAATGAGGCTGAAACTTATGATAGGGTTAGTTATAAAGTAATGAGGCTGTTATGTGTGGAGTTATGTTATTCATATCAATGATTAATGAGTCAGTTATAAAGTAATGAGGCTGTTACGTGTGGAGTTAAGTTATTCAGATCAATGAAGAGGATTGCGATGCGGGATGAAACTTGGATGATATTAATGAGTTAGTTATAAAGTAATGAGGCTGTTATGTGTGGAGTTATGTTATTCATATCAATGATTAATAAGTCAGTTATAAAGTAATGAGGCTGTTACGTGTGGAGTTAAGTTATTCATATCAATGAACGATGCGGGATGAAACTTGGATGATATTAATGAGTTAGTTATACAGTAACAGGCTCATTACTGTGTGGAGTTATGTTCATTCAATCAATGATTAATAACATTATACAAGTAATGAGCCTGTTACTTGTGGAACTAACTTATTAATATCATCCAAGTTTGCGATGCCGCATCGCAATCCTCTTCATGATATTAATGAGTTAACTCCACACGTAACAGCCTCATTACTTGTGGATAACTGACTCATTAATCATTGATATGAATAACATAACTCCACACATAACAGCCTCATTACTTTATAACTAACTCATTAATATCATCCAAGTTTCATCCCGCATCGCAATCCTC
>JAVKPL010012975.1:50000-57500 GCA_032173675.1 Gastrolobium villosum | reverse complement strand
GCTTGTAGTCACGGCTAGAGAGGGAGGAAATGAGGAAGGAACTTGGCTGCACTTGTGCAAGGTGAGGAAGGCCTCTTGTGCGCACAATTAAAGGGAGAAGAGAGGAGGTTGCAATGATGCAACATTATGGCAGAAATCTGGTTGCTTGTAGCAGTGGGACTGCACAATAGGTTTGAACAAGCAAGAGTTTGCTTCTAATATACACAATGCACATGCAAAGAGGTGAGGGAAAGGTTCAGATCTGTATAAGTGCTAACAAGTCAGAATTTTAAACACCAACAAGCAAGCTATGCGCACAAGATGGAGTGGAAAGGAGGTGCATCATGAGCACATGTAAGAGAGTTCACTAAGTCCACAAGCAAGACAGCTTTGTGGCAGCCAAAAATCTGAATGGGATGCAGCCTTTGTGCGCACATGATGGGGAAGATTGCAGCCCCAAAATCCTTCTTTTGATGCATGTGGAAGCAAGGGGCAGATTTGGCTCATGATGGACTGCCAAAAGCATGCAAAAATCTGCACAATTCAGTCTCATGATGGAAGGTGTAAGATGGTTCTCCAAGTCAACACTCAAAGGCAGATTTGTGTCATAGAAAAATCTGATTCTAACCCTCTCCATGTGCGCCTAATTGAGGAGAGATGCAGCCCAAATTGATGCTAAGAAGTACATGTGTCTTACATGAAATGAAGTTGAAGTCAAATGTGCACAAAATAAGAGTGATGTGGCGGTCAATCAAGGAGGAAGTTGGCAGATTTTCAAAGTCCTAATCACTCTCTTTATGCGCATGAAAGAGGAGGAAAAATACATCAAGCCATGTGAAAGTTCCTTGGTACACAAACAACCTTGTTGGACAAGGCTTAGGGGAGGTAAAAGTGTGGGTTTAACTTTGGGCTGAATGAGCTTGATCCAAGAGCCTCCTTCCAAAGTCCAACAAAGAACCCAATCACACAAGTCCAATAGTGACAAGTCCAAACACACTAGCCCACTTCCAAAGTCCAATAAACACAAAAGCCTTCTAACACACACTCAAATTACTCATATGATTAAAATTCACATGTCTACATAAGCACCCTCCTATGATTTAATTTAAATACTTACCTTAGTCTCATCCAAGGATAAAGATCAAACAATTCGCAAGCCATCAAACCTACACCATAAATCCGAATTCTACCCATGTACCTATAACATATAGTACTTATGTATTTTACTAATTATGCGGGATGTTACACTCTCCCCACCAAATAGGAATTTTGTCCGCAAAATTTAACTTACTTAAGAGCTAAACAGTTCTGGATAGCGTTTCTGAATATCGTCCTCGCGCTCCCAAGTGGCTTCAGCTGCCGATCTGTTATTCCACAATACTTTCACCAAAGGGATCTCTTTAGAACGGAGTCGCTTGACGGATCTTTCAAGAATTTAGATCGGTTGTACTTGATACGTCAGTTTTTCCTTTACTTCCACTTCTTCCGGCTGTAATACGTGAGATGGATCAGAGAGATACCTCCGTAGCTGCGACACATGAAATACATTGTGAATTCCTGACAAATTGGGTGGTAAGGCCAATCGGTATGCAGACTCTCCAATCCGGTCCATAATCAGATATGGTCCTAAGTACCGTGGACTTAACTTCTTAACTCCCATTCTCCTTCCGAGTACCGATGTAGGTGTGATTCTCAAAAATACATGGTCTCCGACTTCGAAAGATGGAGGCTTATGACGTTTGTCGTAATAACTCTTTTGTCGGGCCTGAGCCCTCTGCATATTTTCCCGAATCTTCTTTACCTGTTCAGATGTTTCTTGAATTAGATCAGGTCCTAACATACTTCGCTCACCCACTTCAGTCCAACATAAAGGGGACCTGCATTTTCTCCCATACAGAGCTTCATACGGTGTCATCTGAATACTGGAGTGGTAACTATTGTTGTAAGCAAACTCAATCAACGAAAGATAATTATCCCAGCTGCCTCCTAACTCCAAAACGCATGCTCGCAACATGTCCTCTAATGCTTGAATGGTGCGTTCCGTCTGTCCATCGGTCTGCGGATGATAAGCAGTACTCAACCTCAAATGGGTCCCTAATGCTCTTTGAAAAGATTCCCAGAACTTAGATGTAAACTTGGGATCACGATCACTGACAATACTCGTAGGAACTCCATGCAGTTTCACAATCTCCTGCAGGTAAATTCTGGCAAGTCTCTCTGTATTATATGTGGTCCTAACACGCAAGAAATGAGCTGACTTCGTTAAACGATCAACAATTACCCAGATAGAATCATATCCTTCTCGCGTCCGAGGAAGTCCAACTACGAAATCCATCGCAATACTGTCCCACTTCCATTCGGGAATCTTCAAAGGTTGAAGGAGTCCCGACGGTTTCTGATGTTCGTACTTCACCTTCTGACAAGTTAAGCATCGAGATACATACTCAGCAATATCACGCTTCATACCCGGCCACCAAAACGAGGTCTTCAAATCATGGTACATCTTTGTGGATCCAGGATGAACTGCATACTTACCCTTGTGAGCTTCCTGCAAAACTTCTTGCTTCAACTCTTCATTCGGCACAACTAACCGACCTTGAAATCTCCAACTATCATTCTCATCCTTTACAACATCTTGGTTGCCAACCAATTCGCGGACTAACTCTCCATCTTTCTGAGCTTCCTTAATTCTACTGATCAGTTCATTCTCCACCTTTATATTTCCCAATCTTATGCTATTCCCTCTCTCGTCTACCGATAAGTTCAAGTCTCGAAAGGCCTCAAACAATTTCAATTCTTCCATCATCAGAGTTGCAGTGTGCAGAGTCTTCCTACTCAGGGCGTCAGCTACCACGTTTGCCTTTCCTGGATGGTATTTAAGTTCAAACTCATAGTCCTTTAGAAATTCCATCCACCGTCGTTGCCGCATATTCAGCTCCTTCTGGTCGAACAAGTACTTCAAACTCTTATGATCGCTGAACACGTCAAACTGCGAACCATACAAGTGGTGCCTCCAGATTTTAAGTGCGAACACTATAGCTGCTAACTCCAAATCGTGCGTAGGATAATTTTCTTCGTGAGGCTTTAGTTGTCGAGATGCGTAAGCTACCGCCATACGATCCTGCATCAACACGCATCCAAGTCCTTTCAGCGACGCATCGCAGTATACTTCGAACTTTCGGGTAGGATCCGGAATCGTGAGTACGGGAGCACTCGTTAATCTGCTCTTTAGTTCCATGAAACATTCTTCACAAGCTTCGGTCCACTCAAAAGGCTTGTCCTTCCGAGTGAGACGGGTAAGAGGTTGCACTATCTGAGAGAAATTCTGGATAAACCTTCGATAATATCCAGCAAGGCCTAAGAAACTTCTTGCTTCGGTGACCGTCTTGGGTCGTTCCCAATTCATGACAGCTTCAACTTGCTGGGGTCTACCGCGATACCTTCTGATGAAATGACATGGCCCAGAAACTGGACCTCTTTAAGCCAAAACTCGCACTTCGACCACTTCGCGTACAACTGCTTCTCCTTCAATATTTGCAAGACGATCCTCAAGTGTTCCGCATGCAGCTCTTCATTAGCTGAGTAAATCAGGATGTCGTCGATAAACACAATAACAAACTGATCAAGAAATGGGCGAAAAATACGGTTCATGTAGTCCATGAATACCGCTGGAGCATTTGTAAGTCCGAATGGGATCACCTGATATTCGTAGTGCCCATAACGAGTCCTAAAAGCTGTTTTCGGAATATCCTCCGGTTTGACCCGGATCTGATGGTATCCCGATCGTAAATCTATCTTGGAAAAGACTCTGGCTCCTCTCAACTGGTCCATCAAATCATCGATCCTCGGTAGCGGATACTTATTCTTCACCGTAACTTTGTTCAGCTGTCGATAATCTACACACAGGCGTAAACTTCCATCCTTCTTCTTAATCAAGATGGCTGGAGCACCCCATGGGGAGGTACTCGGTCTGATGAATTCCTTTGCCAAAAGCTCTTCTATCTGCTTCTTCAACTCGCGAAGTTCCAAAGGCGCCAAGCGATACGGAGCAATGGAGATTGGTCCAACTCCAGGAACAAGTACGATAGAAAATTCTATTTCCCTATGAGGAGGCAATCGAGGTATTTCATCCGGGAATACCTCCTCGAATTCTCTAACTACAGGTACTTTCTGAATTTGAGTGTCAACCGAGACCTCAGCCTCAATCGACAAAAGATACCCTGCTGCTCCCTTGCGGAGCTCTTTTCTATCTTGCAATAAGGAAATGAGAGAGAAAGGTTGAGAATTACCATCTTTCGCATCCAGTGCGAACACCCGTGCTTGCGTAGGCTGCAGATTCGTTCCGGGGGCATTCGTAAGTGAAATGTCCTTGCTGGCCACATCAGAAACATGCATTGTTGTTCTTGCGACAAACTCCAAAGTGATTCTTTCCACATGTAGCACAAACAGTCGCACCCTGCCGTCTAGTTGACGATTGACCAACAGTATTGCTCCTCTTAAAATTTTCAGGCCGCGCCTGCAACTGTGGACCTCTGCCTCGACCCCTACCAGGTGTCGTCCTGAAGAACCTGCCTGAGTGATAACAGTTCCGTGTGCTTCATTCTTCTCATTGCTTTAGGAAAATACTTATCCAAAAATACTTGTCTGAATAAACGTTGCCAGTCCCCCAAAGGTAGTGATAAGATCCCCTTCCGCATCGCCAGACCTTCCCCGAGTTGAACCGCGACCACCTGCCATGATTCTGCACTCACAATATCCTGAGATGAGTTGATCAGGCTCACCGCAAGTTATTCATGGCAGCAGTCCCCAGTAGGTACTCGTGTTCAATTCGGACAAGTTAGCTATGCATCCGTGTCTTATCACAGAACGGTCCTAACAATCTAACTACCCTAGTCTCAAACACTTAAACTATAGCACATTTAGACAGTCAATCAGCAGATAAACACAATCAACAATCAAGTCAACCAATCACAAGCAAATCCATGGACCAAACTGCTCTGATACCAATTAGTGTAACGCCCTCCCTTGTATGCATCCAAGAGAGTCGTTTGCTAAGCGGAATTAGAGTCGTTAACGTCACATGAGCTAACAAAGATTCTCATATATAAATTCGGATCCGAAAAACGTTTCTACAATTCTTATCACTTCTGCTTGGACGATAAAAAAATATTTCGAGTGATTTAGAAAGAGCACGTTGAGGGCTTCGCGTGCATATAAAATAATAGTAAATCAGAGTTCGTTTGCTCATAAAAACACCTCCCGTAAGGTGCACTGTAAAAATTTCAGCACTTAAGTCTTTTAAAAATTCCTTTCACAAACGTTGTCCAAAAATAGCCGCTGTTCGTAAAGTTCAAGATAAAATAAAGATGATAAGGTCTACAGTCATCCAAGAGTACCAAAACATTAAACATTACAGTCATCCAATCAATCAAACAGCAACAGTGATAATCCATGCATCAGCAAGCAACAGCAAAACATCACTCCTTCAAATGCTTTTACGTCCTCCTGCCATTTGGAAAAATAGCAGCCCCGAAGGGGTGAGAAAAATCCCAGTAGTGTGGCAACAAAACCAGTAATATAACAGTATTAACTAGGCACAAAATCATAAACAGTCACTTCAACATATCCTTGTTCCTTTTCCTTTTTCTTTTTCATCATATTCCTATATATAGCGCATATAACGCCCTTCCTTTTCATCATATTCATATATTGCGTATATAACGCCTTTCCTTTGCGCTTTTAGCACCGTCGTGCGCGCACTTCACAGTGGAATCAAATACCCTTGGCACCTGAGCTCCATGTGGATTCCAACTGTGGGCCTATGCGGACTGATGCCAAGTGTCCCATACCCCGGTACCTTGGGGATGCCTATATGATGCTTGCTCAAACACATGGTCCTGTACATAACTATTCTAAAACAAGGCCTATATGATCTTGATACATGCATGTCATGCTATGCTTTCACACACAAAGCGTAAAAATGCGGTATGATGTAAGATGCATGCTTATATACCTTTCATATAGCCATCACGGCACATATACTTTTCATATGCGTTATGCTGCCATATAACGTCTTTACCTCATAATCATATAGCCATCACGGCACATTTTTGGCAGTTTCCTTTCATCATAATGGAACATAATATTTTTACGGAATATGGAGCATCATGTCACAATTTTATACCAGTAGCCAATAGTCACATTAGGTAATATCGCCTGACACTTACCTTGTGTGCCTTTAAACAATACCAAACAGCAGCGAAGTATCTCACTTCTTATGCACACCTAAATCAATTACAACCAATCATTTACAGCGGCGATTTACAGCAGAAACAGTGAGCATACAGCAGTGTTTTACAGTGGAAAACAGTGAGCATACAGCAGTGTTTTACAGTGGAAAACAGTGAGCATACAGCAGTGTTTTTACAGTGGAAAACAGTGAGCATACAGCAGTGTTTTACAGTGGAAAACAGTGAGCATACAGCAGTGTTTTTACAGTGGAAAACAGTGAGCATACAGCAGTGTTTTTACAGCAGAAAACAGTGACGTTTGTGCTTAAAACAGTGAGCAGAAACAGTGAGTTGTTCTTTAAAACAGTGAGCAGAAAACAGTGGTATTTTCCTTAAAAACAGTGGACAGAAACAGTGACGTTTTACAGCAGGAAAACAGTGAACATACAGCAGAAACAGTGACCATTTTGAAACAGAAACAGTGACATTTTGGACCTTAAAACAGTGGCAGAACAGTGGCATTTGAATGTTAAAACAGTGACATAATCAATGGCATTTGGACCTCAAAACAGTGGCATAAGTAGTGTTATTTGTGCATCAAAACAGTGGCATGAATGGTAACATTTAATCATTAAAACAGTGACATTAGTGGTGATATTTGCACATCAAAAACAGTGGCAAAGGGAGTGGTTTTTGAACATTAAAAACAGTGGCATGAATGATACATTTGAACATTCAAAACAGTGATATAAATCATGATTTTTAGACATTAAAACAGTGGCATAAATAGTGATTCTTGATCATCAAAACAGTGGCAAAATGGGAGTATTTAGACACCAATACAGTGGCATAAAGGGTAGTGTTTGGACATCAAGATGATGGTTATTTTATGCAGAAACAGTGGCTCATTAAGTACTAAAACAGTGAGTGTTTTTGGTGCAAAACAGTGACATATGTGGCATTAAAACAGTGAGCATTTTATGCAGAAACAGTGGCACATAATGGACTAAAACAGTGAGCATTTTATGCAGAAACAGTGGCATATAGTGGACTAAAACAGTGAGTATTTTATGCAGAAACAGTGGCACATAATGGACTAAAACAGTGAGTATTTTATGCAGAAACAGTGGCACATAATGGACTAAAACAGTGAGTGTTTTTATGCAGAAACAGTGGCACATAATGGACTAAAACAGTGAGTGTTTTTATGCAGAAACAGTGGCATGTGATGCACTAAAACAGTGAGCATTTTATACAAAACAGTGGCATCAAAATGGTGAGCTTGTCAACC